>WEIV01017159.1:5649-34249 GCA_013390005.1 Calyptomena viridis
TTTTTTTCACTCCTGTGTCAGAACTACTCAGTCTAGTTCTATTCTAATACAATTACAGTCTCAGCAGAACTACTGTGTACTTGTTTTAATGGGAATTCTTCACCAAGCTCTTGGCGTTTGGATGAGGCTCTGATTTTTGCCAACATATGGAGCATATATGTGTATTATGCATGTAGGTTCATAATGTACACAAAAGTACATGCATTAGCATTTTGGATAGCATCTGATATTTCACAGCATTTCCTTCACTAGTTGTTACTTTAAAGCCCTTGTGTATATAAAAAGTGTTAGCTTTGCAGAAGAAAAATGTACAGCAGAGGCAACATGGTCAGCAAGGTGTACTGCCTCACCAGTTGAAGCTGTCTGAGGCCTTTTGTTTCCCAGACTTGTTTCCAGAATGTTTTCCCATCTTCTTCTCCTGTATGGGTGGTCTGATCTTCTCATCCACTGGCCTGTGCAGAGGGAGAAAGGGATGCTTCTGACTTCCCTTTGTCTTGAGCAAGCACGTGTATTCCAAGGAACACTGTAGTCCCAAAGTACAAACATGTCAGAATTAAGGAACTTTGGCTTATTTGAGTAAAACAGTATTGGTTTTGATGCACTATAGGCCACTTGTGTGAGCAGTGAGTTTAATACACTGAGTGTGGGCAGGAGAAAGTGGGTTTGTTTTAAATAGAAGACAGAGATATGTGAACTGATACGCATGATGCCATAAAGCCATCATTGTTTCATATTTATGTTTTTTATTCTGGAAGAATTTTGCAAGAGTGAAGATGCAGGTGACCATGTCACTAGCTTCTCTGGTTGGAAAATCACCCGAGTTTAATGAGGAATTCCTTCGACGATCCTTACGAACCATCCTTGCCTATGCAGAGGAAGATACGGATATGCAGGCAACTCCATTTCCCATTCAGGTTAAATCTCTTATAACGTCTGTGGCTTCTATGAGGAGCCTTCACATAGGAGTGTGCTTGAAGCAAGTTCTAGATGTTGGTTTTCCAAAGCAAAGAAAATAAAGATGCAGAGGTTATTGCATGAATTTATGTCTATCACAACAATAAGTGGGGAAGAAGTGGATGACATAATTCCATAGTATAAAATCTTGAGAATTTCCTCTAAAATCACATTACAGGAGAATCATCTCTTAGTTTTGAGTACCGCTTTCTTCTGGACCTCAGCAGGAACTGTATGAATTTCCCAAGGTGAAATTTGATTCATTATGTTCTCAGACAATTATCATCAAGGAAACTTCTCTCTCTTTGCCAACTCATAATGTGTCAGCAACAATAATGAAAAACATTTCAGACAACTGTCAGGTCATTTGCTAAAATTCTTTAAATTCTTCAGCTTGTGCTGAAGACTTACAAAAACATCTTGTTAGTCATCAGATCAAAGATCAAATAAAGCTGAACACCATTAGAACATAGGTTTGATTTTTTTCATTTGGAAATAAATAAATCAAAGGATTTCAGGTGATTTTGATTGATTAAAATGTGTGTGTAAGATCTGCTATGTCAGCAGTCTTCACTGTATTGAATACAGCTGAAAAAACGTATCTTTGTAGCAATTCAGCATCCCTTGGGTAAAAGAGACTTAAAGAGAGTAACATCATCTGAGGCATATGCTGTTTTTTTTCCAGAAGGAAAAAAATGAACACCTGAGAAATACATGTTTCTTTTTGTATTACTGAAGGTAGAGGAGCTACTGTGTAATCTGAACAGCATCCTGTCAGATACAGTGAAAATGAGGGAATTTCAGGAAGACCCAGAGATGCTGATGGACCTCATGTACAGGTGAATCTGTTTAGAATTGCTACTGAGGGAATTCTTCAGGGAGGTGAGCACAAGAACTGTGCGTTTGAAGGACAAACTGTGGACAAACCCTTTAACTGTTCTGTTCTTGTACACTCCCTCTTTAGCACAGCTGATATGTCACACAGAGTCTGGGCTGCAGTAGTGAGCACACTGCAGTGCAGCCTCTGGGAGGTGGGCATAGGTTTGAGCAAGAATGGGAGACAGGACACTGAGAAGTCTTAGGTGCAGCAGTTTTACTATCCTCATAGCCCCTGTATATCCTGCCTACCACTGCCTAACTATTTCTTTTGCCTTGTGTTTAGTAAATCATATAGAATGAAGAGAGAGATGCCTTCCTCCATTTAAGCCAAGGGAAGAATTATAACAGTATTTCTGTTATTTGAGGATATTGACATATTATTGACAGGTCATTTCTGCCCTGTGTTGTTAGAATTGCAAAAGGATACCAAACATCACCAGACTTGAGGCTGACTTGGCTGCAGAACATGGCAGAGAAGCACACCAAGAGGAAGTGCTACACAGAAGCAGCCATGTGCTTGGTCCATGCTGCAGCACTCGTGGCAGAGTACCTGAGCATGCTTGAGGATCGAAATTATCTCCCTGTGGGCAGTGTCAGCTTTCAGGTAAAAAGCTTTGACGGCGTAAGACTGGGATGGCCTGTTCTGGTGCATGTATTTCTTCTTGTGTTAAGCAGAGTAGAAGTGCATGTATGGGAGGGAAAAGTTACAATGGCAGAACAGCAACACTACTCTTGGCAGGTTCTTCCAACTATTTATGCTGATAAAACCTAGTTCTTTAGTATCTGGCTGTTCCTAGCTTCTATTTCCAGCAGTTCAATAATGTAATCTCTTAACTTGCTAAGTAGAACCCCTCTATTATCACATGCCTTTTCCTATGTCTGTTACTTATCAACTGTGACAGATGCATCTCTCAAACTTCTTTCTCATAACCTAGGTAATTGGAGCTACTCAGTTCTTTTAAGCATGTTCTCCAATACTTTGACTGTCTGTAAGTTACTAACTCCTTTTGATTGATGAATAACACAATCACTATAGTTTACACACAGTACATCCAAGTCAAGTTAAATCATCCCATAAATTCTTTCAGTGTGACAAGTAGCTCTCAGATGATCTCTCTGAAGAATCCACCAGTTCTTTTGGTGTCGTTGAGCTCTTTACTCAGTAATACATTGATCTTTTCCAGACAGTTTTCTTAGGTTTTGTTTTTCACCTTACTTTTCTGCATCACACAGATGAAACCCTAACTCTTAACTGGTAAAATTAGATATTTTGAAATGCAGATATATAGACTTTTTTTATCAGTTTATGCATTTTTGGTTACCCTTACCTGAACTGACTTCATGTGCAAATTCAATCATTTTACTACTTCTTTTTCACACATTATTAAAAATAGAAATGGCCAAACCCTTAATATATTCCCATGTTGGTAATTCCTCCTTTATCACTATTGCTAAGACCAGTGGAGACCATTGTTAATTTATAGAATGTTGGCTGCAATGATTATAAGTCATTTCAACTAATTAGTGGAAATATTTCCAGAATCGACTTAGATGTTGTATAGATATGTGCTCTTCAGGCATTATTACCTTTATAAGATTGTAATCTCTTTTTTTAGAAAGTATCAAGTTTCTATACTCTGGTGGTGATTCAGAAAAAGTACAGTAGCCTTAATGTTTTCTTTAGTAATTTGTATCAGTATTTCCAGCACTTTGTCCTGGTGCAGTCCGATAAACCTACCACTGTCTGCTCATCTTGTACACTTTTAAAAAAATGAGGTCCCCAAAGCATATTTCCTCTTCTGGAAGAGTTTTCTAAGACTTGGCAAGTCCATATTCACTGCTTGAATACACTTTTGCTTAGCTCTTTTGAACTGCTGAGGAGCACATTTTATTGTGAAGGTGATTTTGAAATTGCTAATACTAATATTTGGTGCATTCATCCCCCTTGATACAACTATACCACTTGGGGGTTTTTCCTCTTCAAAATATTACATGAACATGATTGAACCACTTTGCATTTTGCATTAAATTTCATTTATTAGGCATTAGTATCTGCAATTTCACCTTAGCAATCAGGTGATGGACTAGTGTTATTCTTGATCTTCTTCAATATCAAAACAGCTGTTTATACTCCTATTGGCTAAACTTCTGGCCATGGTTTTATACTTCTGCCAGTTTGCATTCCTTACCCATTTTGTATATCTCCAAACTCCTAGCTTCCATTCGTTACTTCTATTTACTTCTTTTCTCTCTACTTGTTACATACTATCATCATTTAGATATAAGTGAAATCTGCATTCCCTTCCCAAAGTCATCCTGCTCACACACTGCCTTAAATGCTTGTAAACTCAGACATTTGACCCAAATGCAATTCCTCCCTCAGTTGTTCCTGGATTATGCCAATTGCCTTCAATAGATATGTTTCCATTTATTTTAGAGAATTGAAGTCTATTCTACATGGCACTAGGCAAGCAAAAATTTAGGAGTTTAAAAGCAGCAAATCACTCTCTCATCAAAATGCTTGTGCAACTACGTGTTTGCCAAAGGAACAGGTGTCCCATAGGAGAGAGGTAGTAAAATCCCTTATGACCAAAACTTAATTGCACAACTCTTTATTTGACAGCATAATTTTGAATTTTAGTTTGCTCAATAACAATAATTAACTAAATAACACTCTGGATTTTTACATAGGCTTTCAAGAAAAGAGCTCTCATTCTTTACAAACAAGTTTGTGTTTTGTAGCACCTGTGAAGATCTTACTCAAATGACCTAATTAAAAGAAAGAAACACTATGCAGACTGTATCGGCTTTACCTGGAGTTACAGATCTCGCTCATGGATTCTTTCTATGATCATTTTTTCATTCGGCTCAGCTATGAAATTACCTAAGAGTGGTGATATACATTTAGTTGTGGAATTGAGGGTGATAATAATGTGTATAAAAAAATATTATTCTAGATGAGCAGAAGTGTTACCTCCTTTTTACAGGTGAGTAAAAAGACCAATCAGTTGACCTGGATCTTCTGCAGTGAGTCCATTAGCATTACTGATTATTACTAGAGTAACAATACTTTTCCTTATACTGTGCTAGACAAAACTATACCTGCTTCTCTCTATGCTATCAAAACTATTCCTCGAAGTCAAAATGGGGTCACTTTCAGTGAAATTCCCTTTGAGCTTAATTCATGTTTACACTAAATCTCCTTTGCAAATGATAAAGCAGAATTAGTGAGAACAGGAATTGCATATGGACTTATTTTAAAGCCACTTTATATTACCACAGACAAGTATTTAGTGTGTGTTTCTATCAGCTAAGGCACAGGGCTAATTAGTCAGGGCTCAGCAGCAGCCTAATTTGACTGCGCTGTTTTGGGGATCTAAGTTGCAGGCCACCATGGCCATATTTAACATGGTGATATATGCTGGGGATCACAAGAGGTTTTTTTAGTTTACGCAAGTGTTTCTTTTCCTTAAAACTAGGCTTGTGAAGTCCAAAATAATTTCTGATGAAATACACAGCAATTTATATATTGCCTTTATTATACAAGGGACATACGAAATTCTTCAGTACGAAAGGTAGATCAAAGCTAAAGTTGGTGAGGCATGCCCACTTTGCAAAAGATCACTCAAGCACCAGGAGTACATCATGAAGGTTCTCTCCTACCAGAATGCATGGGCTGTAAAATGCCTTACATTAGTTATTACAGGCTTAAAGGTGAATAAGGGATAATTGGTGTCTGTGACTTTCTTGTTATTTTCATAAATAAATCACTTCTCTGGACTCTTTTCTCTTTGCTACAAAAGGAAAAAAAAAAAAAAAAAGAAGTTTTTTGAAGTCACATGAAAATAGTCCTTAATGGACACTGTTACAGAGAGGAAAATCAGAAATTGAGCTGCAGCATGGGTTTTGAGTTGCCATAGGTATGTGCCAGTGAGGCTTGGTCTGGCTGAAGTCACTATCTTCAATGAGCCTGGTAGGTAAAAAGTGGCATGAGTGTGCTAAATGTGCTGCATTTTTCTCTCTGGACAAAATTCAGACATGTTCTTAACTCCTGTGAATACTGTCCTGAGTCTTATGCTCACCCTTCCAGTGGAGCTGACATGATATGCAGACTAGGCACTGTGATGGCAGCATGGTTGGAGTAAATTTCACCCATGGAGAAATAAATACATCCACAAAACTCAGAGGGCGAAGTCCAATGTTGTGTGCTGCCAATTCTGTATCTGAAATCTGATCAATAGTAACGGCTCTCAGTGTCTCTGCCATTTTATAAAGATGTCTTTAAGGACTCAGCTAGCTAGCCAGCTGGCATCCATCCTGCACTCAGACAGATTGTCATTGCCAGTTTCTGCTGAAGTGAGATACTATGACACTAATATAACTCCTTTTAATTAGTAGCGAATCAAAACTTAATATTACTGCTGCTGTTGAAAGTTACATATGCCAGTCCTATACTGTATGCACACATATTTTGGTGCTAACTTGTATGTATTTCTAAGTATTATAATTTTTCTTATGTAGACACTACCAGTGTCATTTATTCAAAGGAATCCTGAAGAATTGTAGACATGTTATTTCATGGTCTAGAATCTCAAAAGACTGACTGACACTGTCACTTTATGTAGTTTTATTTAAAAGTACAATAAAATCCATAACTTTAACAAGAAAACAAGTGAATTGTGCAGAGGCTGAAACAAGAAGTGGCATTCGGTTATGATGGTTTTTAGAGCAGTATTGTCTCTGTTCTAACTCTTCTCACAAAAGCCAAGTCAAAATTTGAAAGCCAACTTATTCAAGCAGGTGGCAGGAGGTCCAAAGTGCAGCTTGGAATTTCCCACCCCCAGGTGCTAGCAGCAGGAAGGGCACATTGATTATGACCCCAGAGGCACTGGAGATCGAGCTCACTGCAGCTCCATGGAAATCCAGCCACCAAAGGAGAGCCTACAGGAGCCTGCCTTTTAAACCTGAGGGGAGAAAGAAAATTCATGATTCTTGTAGTGAAACTCCTGATCTGCCATCTGTGGAGATTTATGATATTACATTCACTTCTAAGAGGAATTTAACTGTGTGTCCCCTGGCTGCACTTGTATAATCTCGTTCTTCTTCTCATCATGTAAATATATTGAAACTATTTCTGCCTCAATCTTTATGATATACTGTTGATCTAGGTTTCTGATTTCTATGCTCTGATGTATTTTAGAACATTTCATCCAATGTGCTGGAGGAATCTGCTGTTTCAGATGATGTTTTGTCTCCAGATGAAGATGGCATATGTTCTGGGAGGTACTTCTCAGAAAGTGGACTGGTAGGGCTGCTGGAACAGGCTGCAGAGCTCTTCAGCACTGTGAGTGAGAGCCAAAATCACCAGGAGGGGATAGTGAGCTATCTGGGCAAGGTTTATTGTTTTCCTGCACACGAAGAAACAAAGTCTTACTGCTAAACCAGGTGGCACAGATCTGCCACACTCCAAATAACAAGATGCCACATCTTACAGCTGTCCCAGTCCTGCTTCAGTCAAATTGATTAAGCTAGGCTATTCAGGTAGCCTAGCTCAGCTGTATATCCACCCCTACTCTGCAGACTACAGGCCGCATCATCACAAACTGATTTTCTGAGGCATGAACCAAGCTTTTCAGTTGGTATTCTCATGGGATAGTATATTTAAGAAAAAAATCCTCCTTAAACTACGGATTTTACAAAGCATATGAGAGTTACTCCTATGCTTTTGCACAGCATACAAGTACCAGCCTCATAATCCACACTTACTATGTAAAGAGTTATGATGTTAATACTGAAGTAGCTCATAATTTTGACATTGTGCTAAAGATGTATGATTTAACATCTCTGAAGATATCACTGGGTTTCCTCTTGTCCAGACACAGCTCTGGTTGCCCCGAACCATATATGCTAAACAAATCCATTTCCTATTGCTCACCTGCATTTCTAACCCTTTTAGCCCTGAAGTAGAAACCATGTGCTTTACACAGGAGTTTGGGCTCGAGAACCCAACAGATCAGGGATCCCAATTACATCCAGTTAGTTGTTTGCTGTTCAGAACTACCCATTTACTATTACTAGTTTTTAGAAGGCCAAAACAAGCGATATAGCACATTAACAGATGAGTCTCATAAATTCCCTTTTCAGCCAAGGCATTAATGGGGTGTATGAGGACTCACTTCTTTTCTTCTTTTTTTTTCCTTTTTTTTTTTAATCCCAAGGGAGGATTATATGAAACTGTGAATGAGGTGTACAAAATTGTCATTCCCATACTGGAGGCACATCGAGACTTCAGGAAGCTTACCTTGACACACAGCAAACTACAGAAGGCCTTTGACAGCATTATTAATAAGGTACTTGTGAGACAGAACACTGCTAGCAAGACATATTACATGGTTGCACTGTTTGACTGATGCTAATAAAACTGTGCACATGCGTATTGGGTTTTCATGGACAGGATTTGGTAGCAGAGGGAGAGGGTTGCAGGAGTGGCTGCTATGAGAAGCCACATGCTGGAAATTTCCCCCATGTCCACACAGCCAATGCCAGCCAGCTCCATGATGGACTTGCTGCTAGCCAAAGCTGAGCCCACCAGAGAAGGCAGTAGCACCTCTGTGACAATATATTTAAGAAGGCAAAAAAAGTTATTGGGCAGATGTAATAGTGCTCAGAGAAGAGTGGAGTGAAAATATGTGAGAGGAACAACTCTGCAGACACCGAGGTCAGTGGAGAAGGAGGGGCAGGAGGTGCTCCAGGTGCAGGAGCTGAGGTTCCCCTGCAGCCTGTGGTGAAGACCAGGCTGTCACCCTGCAGTCCATGGAAATCAGTGCAGATTTCTCTGGGGTGCAGAGATCCACCTGCAGCCTATGCAGGACTCCACGTGGGAGCAGGTAGATGCTTAAAAGAAGGATGTGGAAAGCCCATGCTGGAGCAGGGGCCTGGCAGGGATCTGCAGACCCATGGAGAGAGGAGCCCATGCTAGAGCAGGTCTCCTGGTAGGACTTGGGACTCTTTTGAGGACTCATATGGGAAATGTCTGTTCTTGAAGGACTGCAGCCCCTGGAAAGGGACCCACATTGGAGCAGTTCATGAAGAACTGTCTCCCATGGGAGGGACCACACACTGGAGAAGTTTGTAGAGAACTGTCTCCTGTGGGAGGGACCACACACTGGAGCAGGGGAAGGACTCCTTTCCCTGAGTGGTAGAGACAATGTGTGATGAACTTACTGTAACCCCATTCCTCATCTCCATGCACGGCTGGAGGGGAAGAGGTAGAGTCCAGGGTAGGGAGGGGCTGAGGGGAAGGTGTTTTTCAGATTTGTTTTACTTCTCATTACGCTGCTCTGAGTTTGATTGGTAATAAATTCAATTAATTTCCCCAAGCTGAGTCTGTTTTGCCCATGATGGTAATTGGTTTGTGATCTCTCTCTGTCCTTATCTCAACTCATGAACTTTTCATTACGTTTTCTCTCCCGTCCAGTTGTGGATAGGAGCGATAGAGTGTCTTTGGTGGACACCTGGCATCATGCCAAGATCAACCCAACACAATGTGAAATAGATCCATTTCCTTTTTAAAACAAAAGCTTCCATCTGCTTTGTTCTACCTATGTAGCCTGTAGTGAAAAGAGGCTCTATCCATTCCATACAAAAAATTAATATAAAACTGGTTTGGCTGAACAGCATTCTGTCCACCTGGACACATCTGTTTAAGAAAAATTACTTTATTGTCAAGTCACTGGTGTTTTCAATTATAAAACAGAAGAAACACAAAAACCTGCCTGAATTCCCAGCCCTCAGACTGACCTTTCTCCTTCTTCAGAAGAACCTTATTGCTGAATCTTGTCAGTTTCAAATTCTTAGCAATTTTCAATGCAAAATTTTAATTTTTGTTATATACACTCAATTGAATTAAAAAAAAAAAAAGATATTTTGTTTTGTAAAAACCACTTCATGATCAATCTAAATTTAAATTGGATTTCAGTCAAATGTCTCTTTAGTTTGTATGCTTTCCATTATAAATATGTGCTTCCAATCCATCAACACTGTTGATATATAAAAGTGGCTTTGAAATGGGGAAAATGTAGGACTAATGGGCTTTTCTTATAAATCAACTGGGAAAAAAAAGGCATCCAAATACTACAACGTTCACATAAAAAAAAATCAATTGTAAATTTCCACTTTGTTTTTATCAATTAGGGTCAAAAACGAATGTTTGGAACTTATTTCCGTGTTGGTTTCTATGGTTCCAAATTTGGGGACTTGGATGAACAGGAATTTGTTTATAAGGAGCCTGCAATTACGAAGCTTCCTGAGATTTCTCACAGATTAGAGGTAAAAAAACCCCAAACATTATGTTAAGATGATCTCAAATGTCATGTTATAGTTTTCCAATGAACCCACACAGTCCTAATAGTATTATTCATATATAAAAAATCAGTAACAAACTGATTTGTACCATTTGGTTTGTGTATATCCTTTCCACAGTAGCCCTTTTTAAAGTGTAATGATGTAAGCGATCCATTCACTTGAGGCCATGATTTTTATGAGCAAGCCTGTAATATATTGAATTATTTGATTTTGACCATGCCTGGTATTTGCTTTGGTGTCTTTTCAGCATTTTTATAGACTTGCGATGTTCTGTTTTGATTGTTTTACCTCAAGTTCTATGTTTGTCTGAGTAACTCACACTGATCTTCTCAGAAGATGCCTTACTCTGTCCAGCTGTGGTACATGGAGCAGTATGCTGTCTGTAAAAAGCCCAGAAAATGTCATGGTTGTCACTCCTTTCTCTTGGAGGCATACAGATCATTAGCATTGCAATAAAGACTAAAAACATTTTGGTATAAATCTGTTTCCTTTCCAGGGATTTTATGGCCAGTGTTTTGGGGAGGATGCTGTGGAAGTGATTAAGGATTCTGCTCCTGTAGACAAAAGAAAGCTGGATCCCAATAAGGTAAGAAAGCACTACTGAGAGCATTGCATGCTTTGTTACAGAAGAGGAAGGGAGAGAAGGGGCCCCCTTTGCAACTTTTATGCTCAAACATTACAGCACAAAAAAAAAAAAAAACCAACTTGGCTGTATTTCTGTGTTAAAACCTCTGGGACAGGGTTAGTTTGGTAGCTTATCACAGAGTATGGAAACTTGAAGTCCCTATCTCTGGTCCCTGCTCTGGTTCTGATCCCCAGAACTGTGCCCTCCTAGATACAAGTTTTGTCAGCTCTGAATAAGAGAAGGATTCCTGAAGGATTGGCAGCTCTGTGCTCTTCCAGACCATTGTGAACTATGGGATATTTCACGTGTGCCATTCCTTTTACACTGTAAAGTACTGTAATGGTTCTCCCCTCTCTTCTTAGGCATACATACAAATTACTTTTGTGGAGCCATATTTTGACAAGTATGAGATGAAGGACAGAGTTACCTATTTTGAGAAGAACTTCAACATCTGTCGGTTCATGTACACTACGCCTTTCACCATGGATGGGCGCCCCAGAGGAGAGCTCAGTGAACAATACAAGAGGAATACCATCCTAACCACGATGCATGCTTTCCCCTACATCAAAACTAGAATCAATGTCATCCAGAGAGAAGAGGTAATTGGGTTTTGAGGGCAGAACTAATTTCTCAGAGGCTGAGGGAGTCTCTGGGTACGAAGAGTTTCAAATTCTTTGGTTGGTAGAAAAAAAAATGCTGGATTTGACAGGTGTTGCTCTTGTAAACGGGAGTGTTATAGAAGAGCTAGAAAAATGCAAGATGGATATTTAATATGGACAATAGAGGATAGCAAGTGTATATTCTTTTTTTGACCTCATAGTTGTAATGCTGTGTCAGAGGATACGTGGAGTTCTATTTATAACTGTACTTGTAGGTGATAAAGTAGAAGTAGCTAGAAGTACAGTCAAAACTAGATTGGGATCAGAGCTGGTTTAGAGATGGGAAGCTTTATACTGTAGAAAGTGCAACATCATTTCTGACATGAAGTCAGTAGCTTAGAATAATAATGAATTCATGCAAACAGGGAGTCTGATCCATGCCCTATTCTTGAAAATGATAAAATGTCAAAGAGCTTTGGATCAGATGCAGTATCTACCAAGATGATGTTTAGATTGAACAGTCTTCCTGAGTTTCTCAACTGCTTTTGACATGGCAGAATGATAATGATATTATCAGATTTAGAACAGGTCAACTGCATGCTTGATTCAGGTAATGAACAATGTTCTTCCTTTTCCATTAGTTTGTTTTAACTCCAATTGAAGTTGCTATTGAAGATATGTGTAAAAAAACACAGGAACTAACTGCAGCCACCAACCAAGAACCACCAGATGCCAAAATGCTCCAGATGGTTTTGCAGGGCTCAGTTGGAGCCACTGTAAATCAGGTAAAGGATCCAAATAAGTCAGATGAAGAGCTTCTGAATACTTTTCTCATTGTGCATTCTTGTTTGCTCTTATCTCTTGGACTGGAAGAAGTATATCTAGTCAGATACATTTAATCACAATGTGCATTTAAACTTCATCCCTTGATATTTAGTCTTTGTATACTGTTAATTAGGTATGCTTTTGATGAAAGTGCTTGTGCAAGCGCTGTCTTGATTGTAGGCGTAGGTTGTAGGTGCCTTGCGAATGCATCTAAGCATTTTCCATTTCTAACACACTAGCCATCTCAGCCATTTTGTTCACTCCAGGTATTTCCTTGGGGAATGGGAATAATAATAACAATTCTGCTGTGAGACCACTGCAAACTCAGTTTCACAGAAATTAAGTCAATACATAAAGTCAAGACCTGAGTGCCCAAAAAGAAAGCTAAGATGTAATAACTATAACACAAATATACATGCTAACAAAAAACCCCGGGCAATTAAAAATTTTAAATGGAAGAATGAAGACATAACTGAGGAAAAACTTGGCATTATGCATAACTTTGCAGAGCTCAGTTTCTTTGCTAAAAGCTAAATACTCTCAGTTTTTCCAGATTTTTCATCAACCAAAGCCTCTAATCTGAAATAACATATTGTTGTAAGCTTGGAAAGAGTGGTCCTTTTTTGTGCTGGGCTTATTTAACTCCTTGAGGTCTTGTAATACCACACATATGAGCCATGTTTCTCTAAGGTAACTAGGTTTGTCAGTATCCCAGTTCTTCACCGCTGATCAGAATTTGTCTGTTCCCTTTGTTTTGGGGATGGAGGAGAAATAAAAATAGGGGATGATAAGATATGATGGGCAAAAACTCTGCTTGCCAAAGAAAATATAGGGGGAAGGGAGCAGAAAACTATCCTGTTATGGTAACTGTGTATATTTTTCTTTTCTTCCATAATTCCACTCATGAAATAACAAACAGTTTAAACAAACATGTTGTCTGTTTTTAGTCTAAGTAGGCGTTTTGACATTTTCCTGTGTTATTCCTATAAGGGACCACTAGAGGTAGCGCAAGTGTTCCTGGCTGAAATTCCAGCAGATCCCAAACTTTATCGACATCACAACAAGCTGAGATTGTGCTTCAAAGAGTTTATAATGAGGTCAGTAAAGCAAAAGTGAAATGCTGAATTGCATCAATAAAGTCAATAATAGCAATAATTCAACAATAATATAACTGAGTAATTAATTATACAAGTTAGCATCATGAATCCTGGCACCTCACGCTTTAGACATTTGGTCCAGACTTGTTATCTCTGCTTGGGTGAATGCTTAGGCAGACATTGCATCCTAAATGGGAGAAAACTTTAGCACTTCAAACTAATAATGTAAAAATGAATATCTTCCATTTATCTGTTGACATTTTTACAGAAATTAAGCATTTCAGACTATTGCCTTGATTTTACTTTCAGTAAAGTGACATTTTCATGTAGAAAGGTGTTAATTAAAAAACATTTGACCCTATCTGTCAAGCACATATAGTGGTAGTGGCAGACATACATGTCCTTTGCTTTAGATATGTTAGTAAATTTTAACAAGCACACCCATATACCAAAAAACTCCTCTCCTTAGTCAAACAAAGCATAATTGCTAAAGGATAAATTTGAGTTAAAAAAATAAGTCTTATGCAAAAGATTCAGCTTCTGCTTTCTGCTGGTGTCACTGCATCTGTTTAAACAAAGTAGGCAGCTAGCTCAGTATTCTTCAGTCATGAAATTTGTTTTTACTAGCTCCTTCATGCTTTTCTAATGTCTAAAAAACATCATTTAAATTTGTGTGTTTGGAAAAGACAGAGGTTTATTATTAATTCATTATCACTTTGGTCTAGACAAGTTACCAGAGGAACGCCTAGATCAAGAGAGCTATATCCTTGTCCATTCAAAATACCTAACACAAAGTGAATGTAGTTTAACAGAAGTAGATGAAACGTGTCATGCCTTTTTTTCTTTTGTTTTGCCTAGGTGTGGTGAAGCAGTGGAGAAAAACAAGCAACTTATTACTGCTGACCAGCGGGAATATCATCAAGAGCTCAAAAGGAACTACATGAAGCTGAAGGAGAACCTTAGGCCCATGATCGAGAGGAAGATCCCAGAGCTGTACAAACCTGTAGTGAAAGTCCATAGCACAAGGTACAGTTAGGGCAGGCTTATCTGTTGTGGCTATGCAAAAATAAGGAAGAAAAGGAGTTTTATTGGCTGCTAAATCCAGGCCGTAATATGCACGGCCAACTCCATTCCTGATTAAAGAAATCTGCTGACTGCCACTGAAGCTTATTGCAGTGTGTTTCTCAGCTGTCAGCTGTTTTTCTCAATCTGCTCCTTCCTGAGGCAGAAGATTTATGTAATTTTAATGCATTGTTAGGTAAGACTTCCCCCATACCTTCACAAAAAGGTATTGGCAACATCTTGTGATTTCTTCAACATTTGAAGGCAGAAGTAGATAGAACAGGTATGGTGCCATGTGGTATTAGTCAGCATGAACTAAGAGTGATCCTTTCACTCCAGGAAAACATAATTCTTTTTAGTCACATGACTAAGACAGAATAGTCTAATGTTCTTATGAATATATGCTTCTTCACAAAGTCACTGCCCAGTGTAGGGTGAGAGAAAAATAAGGAGTGATAGCTCTGACCTGCCAACACATAACATGTTTCAGCTGAAGATTTATCAGCTGCTCCTTTTCACAGGGCATATATTTCTTAAATTGTTTTTCATACGCAAACTTTATTTCATTGCAGGGAATCCTTTCGTAACCACAGTTTTAGGAAATACGATACCCAGACTTCTTCACAAAGTACCTAAGAACTAGCTGCTTTGGCCAAAGAAGAGCTTCATGCTACAAGCCAGAAGTGATGGAGCATTTATTCCACATCTATGAAATCAGAAATCTCTCACAGGACAGCATGTGCACTTTCTGGACAGCACGCAGAAAAGCATTTACACAAAATCACTGAATGAAAACTAGGGGATAATTCCTAATCTAGCACATATCATGGGGACCTGGAAAGGAGATGCTTTTTAGATACTTTTGTATATATTGTAAAATAATCTGCTAATGCAGAAAGGGTGGACATTAGAGTGGCCGGTGGCATAAAAACAGTCCTGACTAGCTAACAGACACAGAACTTGGCGTGGTTTGGTTGAGGCGAATCCAAATAACATGTCTAAGGAATGATAACAAGTTTTAGGTATTTGTGGTCCTTTTCCAAGACAGCATTTATCCATGTGCTTCTGGCAATGGAGCACATTCTGGAAGATAATCATGTGCTTGAATGTTGTCTTAGTGAGGATGAACATGGTCCACTGCTCAGTGTTTGCTGAGCTGACACTTTAGGAAAGAATAATTCCTCAATCAGTTTCTGTCACCAGTTTCCATCATGGTCCTCAGCTGCAGGGATTTCTGAGGAAGTTTTCTCAACCAAAATTTGAAAAGTGAGAAGTAGTAATAAATAATTCTTACAGATCTTCTAAAATTTTTTCTAAGTATAGGGACTACTACTTGCAATTGGGCTTCCTAGTAATCTGTGACATATTTAGCAGAGATAACATATAATAGTTTAAAAAAATGCTAAGCTATGAGCAATTATTTTATTATACAATGCTGTTATGTAGATAGCCTTATTCAAAATTAACTACACAAGCTCACAGTGGGGATTTCCTTCAAAGCAGTTAACTCAGGCTTTACTGCAGCTTAAGAGAAATTAGCACATAATTTATAATGCCTAATGCTTCATATTTTCTAAGCCCTAAGCAAACATTTTGCTAAATAACCTTTACAGCACTAATCTGAAGTATGGAAATGTTATTACAATTTTGCAGATGAGGATGCTCTGAGAGAGAAAGTCTTTAAAACTCATTTAGTGAGGCCATGGAAGGGCCACAACTTGTATTGTCACTATGCTTACAATATAATATTTGTATTTTGAAACAAAGTTCCATAAAAGCATTCCTTCAATGTTACTGCCTCCCCTCCACCTTTTCAGTGTTTTGGAAATGATAGTTTAATGCTGATTAGAGAAACCAATTCCATTTGCCCAAACACAGAATTTAATGTTAAAATTAGATTAAATGGTGAATTTTTTTCCTTTATACTTAATTTTAGAAAGTGACAGTGAACTTTTTCAAGGCTGATGAGTGTTTCTAAAGGCAAGGCCTCTTTGCTCTGAAAGTGTTAGGAAGGTTGAGGCTCTTGCTTTTTGTAGAAACATTTTGACTTTTTGCAGTCACCTGTAGCCTTCCCGTTTCATAAGAGAAATATTCCAAGCACTTCATTAACATTTGTGTCAGATTTTGAATGTGCTATGTAGAAAATTCACAAGGATGATAAAACAAGATGAGATGTGGAAACAGGTGAAATAAACCCTACTTACTTGGGGTGTAAAAAATAACTTTCCATCCTCATTCATAGTGTTGTTAAATGTACTAATCAGGAATAAGTACTCTCTGATTTTGAAGTGAACACATCCGAAGTACATAACGCAATAGTATAAAAAGCTCAAAGCAAAAGATGCCTCCACAGTAGAGTAGCTTCCCTATATTCAAATTGCTTTGAAACAGTTCTAAATTGAAAAGTTTACTAATTTCACAAAGTTTTGAAGCTATGAGATCTTTGCCTCTCAGAACCTAGCCCCTTATCTATTGTTTTTAACAGCCATTTGAGGAGAAAGGTCAGAATACTGCCACCTATCAAACTTCTAATCCAACCTCATTGTTTACAAGATGCTTATTCTTTACAGCCTAAATAACAGAAACCTCAGGTAAACAAAACCCCTTACTGGTGTACAACATACTAGGTAAAAGTCATGAAGTGTTTCCACAAACTGAAATAATACTCAGGATAATATGAATACTGAAGGACTCTTCACTCACATTTTATAAGCTGAGCACCCCTCAATCTGTTGGCCAGTCTTCCTCTCAGTTTATATTTCATGTTGCCCCTTCTACAAATGAAACATGGCTTGTACATTCCTTTTAAGAGGTGACTATGCAAAATGTAAGTTTTCTACCTTATGACGCTCATTTTGCAATAAAGTGACTGTTACACAGACTATTCAGAAGTGTCTTTGTGTTGCGCTTTATACCTCAGTAGAACCCAGCTGGAAAGAAAAATTCTTTAGGATCAATCTTTTTCTCGTAGAAGCATCATTCAGCAAAAAATATGAAGATCTGAGCAGAGGACATGTTGGTCTGTCTTTAGGATAAACTGTGTCTGTTGCAGCAATATCTGGCAACAAGTTGCTTCCTAACTTTTGTTTTCATTCAGTGTACACGAAAAATGTCAGTGGGAAGGTTAGTGACAGTACAGCCCTCTTTTCTTCATCTGGTCTGTAGCTGCAGAGCAGAAACATGCCTGATTCCTGAATTCAGCATCTGGGTGATTCAAAGCTAAGGTAGAGTTTTGTGTCCACACAAGGTAGGTCCAGGCCTAAACTGCTGAGGCTGTCTAAGGGGAACCAGCAGGTGAGGCACAGCATTGTGCTGTCCTGGTCTAGACATTCCCAGGGGTATCTTGGCTAGGAGGTCACCTTAATTCACTTACTCCTTGTATGTACCATCAGCAAGCACCAGCTTTAAGGAGCATGGGTTTGGGGCAGGAATCCTCTAGCTCAGCACGAATGTGTGTCTCTGTTGGCCACACCAGCCATGCCCTGTCACATGCACAGTGGCAAGTGGTGACTGGCAGTCAAAGAGAAAAGCAGTGTTGTTACTCAAAACTGGCAGGTCTAGGTTACATGCCCTCTCCATGAAAGCTAAATGCTTTCTCATTCAGTTTCCCTCCAATTGTGAAGGCCTGAAGAAGTGAAAGCAAACATTTAAACACCTTTTTTTTTGTTGTTGTCTTTGTCTGTTTGGAGTATAATTGTCTCAAATATTTCATATAGTGGAATTAAAACTCAGCAGACCGCCTGACACAGAGCCAGCTAAGACTCTTTTAGGTGTAACGATCTCTCAAAGCAAGGCTTATTATGAAAATGAAGCACCCAATAATAGCATTTTATCAGGGTTTACTGCACTACAGTGCTGAAGCCTTCTGGTACAGAAGAACATGTACAAGGAGTGTTCATAAAGTGCAAAATAAAAAAAAAAAAATTGCAAAGAATTAAAAAACTAACTTTCAAGAAGTTTTTTGCAAACAATGTCTTCACTCACTAGCCAATGTCATAGCTAAGTAAAAAATCCTGAAAACAACAAACTAAGTGTTTAGCCAACCAAGCAAACTAAAACTCTGAAGATCCTCAAGAGCAATTTTTCTAGAAATAATTTAGAAACACTTGAAAGTTGTAGCATTTTGTTCTGCTTGTTCTAAGGAGTCTGTTGCTTTGGACCCTTCAAAACAAAATTTTCCCTCTGGGGGAAAGAAAAAAAAAAAAAGCAAAGTTGAATTCTACTTTTATTTCTCTTTTAAATTTCCCTCAATACATTTAAAAGATATCTAAATCATTACACATGTTTTTCCAAACTATGAAATTGACTTTATATTTCTGTGTATCTGTGTATCTAGTACTTCTTTTAGAATTATATCTTTTTACAGGAATAAGGTTTTTACCTATCAGCCTCTATTCGTTGTATATTTCTAAACACGCATTGGATGCCTGCTACTGGTGAAATCCATATTACAAAGAAAGTTAAACCCTAATAATGAAAGGGACAAGGTATTTCAGCTAGATGTCAGGAAGACTATGTCTTGTGTATTTAAGAAACTTCTGTAAAACAACTGGAAGGGAAAATTTATTACCACACATTTCCAACTTTCTCAAATGTGAATGTCTGTGGAAATTTCTGTTCCCCTAGGAGAGCTCAGTGGGGGGGAGGGGGGGGAAGAGAGAGGAGAAAAAAAGGAAAAATCAAGGTTAGCATTGCTGATACACGTAGAATTTGCAAGTGGCGGAAAGCTATCTTACTACCACAAGCGTACTAGTGTTTCTGGACTTAATACACAGTGAAGAAAAGAAGTAGGCACAAACCCATACTCTTTCCTTCGTTTGCAGCTCAGCCTTTAGAGAGATGAACAACCCCTTCTCAGGTATCAAAGAAAGGTTGGAAGTGCTCTCAAAAGAATGTGTTCCTTATTGAATTAAGGCATAAAATCCTGAGCTCAAACCTAAACCCTTCAGATACCATTTTGCCCAGTAGGGAAAGGGGAAGGGAAAAAGGAAGAGGCTGCCAGCAAGAACAGCTTTACAAAAATGAAATCCACAGTGCTTGTCTCAGAGGCTGGAGATTTTTTGGCAGCCTGGAAGGATGACATTTTTGCTATACTTCATACTGACAGCTTTTAATGTTGTAAGAATATTATGAAATCAACAGTGTCATTTAACAGGTTTCAACCACTGATTATATTAGAAAGAAAAAACTCATTTCTTCTCTAGCAGGTTAAACACTATAAACCCAGTCCTTCAGGACTGTGTAGAAAGGATTGCTCAGCAGACCTTGTAAGGAAACCCAGTTGCCCACAAGGCCTGCTGCAGCCTAGGACAAAGGCTGCAGCTGAGTGAAAGAAATCCATCCATAAAGAAATTCATAAGCAATTAGAGAGCAAAAGATCAAAAACCCAACATACTGCTAGGAACAAATGGAATTAAAGGCAGGATAAAGTGCTGAATTCATCTCACTTTCTAGACCAAGTGGGGCGCTCAACACCAAATTGAGGACTGTTGTGCTTTAATGTAAGCTGTCAGGCAAAAATTAATCACAAAAGAGTTAAATAGATTAAAAAATAGGGAAAATTCCATTTTTCCCTAATAGAAATACTCAGGTTTTGTGGGGATTTGGTGCATCTGGGGGAGAGGTTTGGTCTTGTTTTTTAAATGTTGACCTGCCTGGATTTTGCTAGTTTCCACCAAGAACTGGGAAACTGCAAAAGCAACAAACAAAAGGCACACTGTGCTTTCCCACCTCTCCTTTGAAGGAGGCAGACTAAGCATTAGGATTGTTGCTTCCAGTGCAGGATCCAGGCTGTCTAGGAGCAGTGGCACAGCCCTACATATCTCCTGCAGTAACACGTGCCAAGAGTGACCACTGGTTCCATGTCCAATGCACAAAAGGGATGCTTATGGATGGAAATTACATAGCTTGGAAATATAAACAGGCATAGTTTGAGGAAACAGAGGGCAAATGCAGCACATCCTGTTATTCCCACTAGTTTTGGTTCACTGATAATTTCTGTATTTTTAATAGTTTTTGTATAATTGGTGAAGGATGCGCCCAAAGGTACCCACCAGTGGCTTTGCAGTTACTGGAAGTTACAAGCCAGGTACGACCACTGGGCCACTGGCCCTGCAGCACCAGATGCTGTCCAAGTACTCAGTGTGTTTCGCTGATGGAGGAAATCCTTTTAGAAAGGCCACCTGAGCATTCCTACAATGCTAATCATTCCCATGGCCTGGTAAGGAAAAGCATTTGACATAGGGTACCCACAGCTGCAAAACTGGAGCTTCTTTAATCCTCTCTTTAACTTCAGAAGTTCACTTTCAAACAGTTCCCATTTCTGCTCTCCATGATGCTGCTGTAACTCACCCCCTGCCCAAGATCCCTCTACCTGACTACTGTGAACCTATGCATGGAATAGGACAGTCCTGTGTATGAGGGAGCTTCCAATAAAGCAGTGGTGTGACTTATAGCTCTGCAGGCTCATCTGCAGGAGAGCACTGTGGGGACCACACAAAAAAGTTGGGACATGCCAGCACATGCCACGGACAGGGCTGCTCAGTGCCACTGCTGGAAGGAGGGCGGAAAGCTGCTCAAACCCAAGAGATGCTTTGGGGATTAACTAATTTTTTTGAATCCTCAGCAGTGCTCTGCACTAGTAATGTATCAAAATGTACTCCCTGCATCCAGAGAGGAGTATTGCACACCATGTGATAAAAAAGGGGACTCTTCATGCGTTCCAGGTTGGTCAAAACCAGTGAGGGGATGCCTGAAACAGTGAGAAAACCTGTGTCCATACAATGACTGCCGGGTCCCAGATAAACCATAAAGCTACCAAAAATAAAGTGATAAATTAGCTTAATGGAGGTATCTGTAAATACTCTCTGTGCCAGCTTGTGCTGTCATGAGGTATATTTGAACGCTGAAGGCTTACAGATAGTCACGAGTCTGTTGAAACACAAAGTGTTATTAGACCAGGCATGTTGTACCCCTGCTGGTGCAGCAGCTAGTACCAGATGCTTCAGGATGAACAATCTCTGTGAGTTAGGAGAGAGGATCTACACTCACATCCAGCACTATAAATCAGAGATTAATCAGCATGGCATATGTGGGCCTACATCTGGTCTGATTTGGCTCTATGGTTAAGATGGACCTGAAGCCTAGCTGCTCTCTGTCCTTAAAAGATGCTAACACCAGCAGTATGACCCTAAGTGAGTCAGCATTTCCTGCCTGCTGTGTATACGTAGCACTTGCTCAGAGTTGATGGCAGGATATTTTGGTTTCTTATCCAATAGTTCACATGTTTTCACTTATCCAGTACCAATGCCAAGGTGACACTTGTACACTGACCAATTATTAAGTATAAACATATTTCATGTACCAATAGAGTTGTTAGGAGTCAGAACTATTCAAAGGGTTAATAAATGCCTTTCTAGGTCATTCGTTATAGGGGTGACCAGAAGCGCTTCTGTGATCCGTGTCGTTCTTCTTATCTCGCCAACCCCCCTGTACAACCCCCCTGTACAAGCCAACAGGCATACATTTTAAGAATATCTAAAACTGTCACTAGTTTCTGCAAAGCAGCACTGATATCTGTGAAACAGAAACAAAGGACTTGTTCTCTTCTTCAGCTTGATTATTAGTCAAGGTGAGAGCTTTAGCATTCAGAGTCTAAACGGTCATCAGATGGGCCCTGAGTTGTTAAGTCAGCAGATGAGAAAAACAGAAGATATCTCCACCACCCTTCTCAACAAAATGGCCAAATATATAAAGGTTTTTTTCCTTGCACTTTTACAGTCAAGGCCTTCAGTATCCCAACCACATTTTTTTAAAACAGATACCATGCCTCTAAGTTAAAACCTTCCTGTGAATTTGGAATTTGAATGAAAGTTGAGAAACACTGTTCTAAGAGGACAACTAGCTAATGAATTTGATGAAATCAAACCACCATCACAGGAATCAAAGTAACTAAATCTGCCTCTGCCTAAGGGCAGTCCTTGCTGGCTCAATTCTGGCACAGAGCACATTTTAATTTGAGAATTTGCAGTATACAAAGATAGAAAGAATATTCCAAATGTCTCATATGTAAAATGCAGGGGTCCTTCAAAATATCTCTCAGGGCCTACCTAGCTCCTGATGAGGAGCCAAAATGAGAGAGGAACTCCTTTAATGATCATCAGGGAACCAAATGCTGGGGTCATCAGTTTCCCGATTCTACCATTTCTTGGGGTGAACATGCACAAGTTAGTTAGGATCATGCCAACTGAGTCTAACTTTGGGAGTAAATTTTATGAATTCTTTGCTCCAGCAAGAAATTGCCAAGGCTTTTTCTGTCCTGCTTTTTTTCCTGTAGCCATATCTTATAGGCCACATTTTTCCTGAGCATGAGCAGAAGTGTTGCCCTGACTGGCTGTGACCTTATTCCCCTTGGTTGGACAGGAGAACCTGGCCTCAGGTCATTGGACAACTAATATAAACAATATAGTTTGATATAAATTCTGTAACTGCGCAAGAAGAAGAGCAGACATATTCTGACTTTCTTAGAAGGCAGACATGTTGTGAGCAGACCCTCTGCCTGGTCAGACACCTGGCCAGAGAGAGCCTTGTGTCCAGGGTTCTCCAGGCAGTCTGCCTGAGGAACCATGGATGCAGAGTCTGCCTGGTAGGTATTAGAGCTTTTGCTAGTGCTTAGATGCTTAAGTTCTCTCTGCATATATATTAGCATTCTTAGAGATAAATAAAGCCTCTGAACATTTCTTGGAGTCTACCCTCTCGTCATTATGCCTCCGGGACCATGCGAGACACCCGCATTTTCCTATGGTTGTTGCTTTTGCCTTTTACTGTGGGTTTCAAGTGCTGTTGGTGTGCTGTGAAATATTTTCTGCCTGCCCTGGCATGTATGACAGGTGTCCTGTGAAATCAGTCAAGTCAACTCTGCTTCTCATGAGCTGTCATGCAGATCTGCTCAACTCTCCTAACACAGGAATCCAAATAGACCTTTGGTGATAATTTTAGGCTTCAGTATGATTTCCCAATGTTCTTCAAGACCCCAGTTGCTGTATGCACATACCCATCAAGGAAATTATTATATTCATCTCTCAGACAACTCTTGATAGACATTAAGTTCAACTAAAGCTTTTGGCAGAGAGTAAGCTTGGTAATACAACTTCATTATACTGTTGATCCAACTACATTAAACTGCAGTGGCCTCTTTACCCTGCTCAGAAGTAAAGATCTAGGAGCTCTGGAGAATCAACCATTATTTAAAATATTTCAGGGATAAAAGGTTGATAAAATCTAGAAAGCAAAGTTGTGGCAACTTTCCTGTATGTTCTTAGAGCTGGTCAAACCTTGAGGAGTGTACTTTGACACTACTGCTTTAAAGATAAGGGGAAAGGCAAGTGCTACGTTTCATCTAGTAAATAATTTCTGGAGTCACATTCCTGTGCATTCATGCACAAATCAAGAACACCGTTGTGCCTTAAATATTCACAGGTATTTAAGAGATCCAAGAAAATATGTGGCAAACAGCAACAAATACCCTCTAGCACTGAAAATTCTGATGATAGAAACTCAAGCTCATTGCTACATCTTTTCATTTCACTTTGGACTGTCAAGCAAGCATATGGTACTATGTCCCTGCTGCCACTGATGTGAGCCCTGAACCAGGGCAGAAAAAATGCCCTGCCCTCTTTTGTGTTTGTGTAACATCCCCCGCTTTGCAGATGCGGCTCAGAAACCAGCCATGCAGTGTGAATTGCCAGTGGTGTGCTGTGCCGAGAAAAGAGAGACAGTGTACACCTACTGAAACCACTACATCCCTGAAAACAAGCCGGAACAGCAGATGCACAGAGAGAGAGAGCTGGGCTTTTACAGACTTGCAGAGGAGAGGATTACCATGTCTCTCAGCTGCCACGCCCACTGTGTCAGGTCACTCGCATCGATGCAGTGTATTACCCATGCTTTTAACTACGGTGTGCAGAATATTCAGGACAACAAAGGTACAGTACTTTTAAAATTGAGTTTTACTTAATTCCTTAGATTGCTGCTCAGCTTTGGCATTGGCAGCGGATTGGCAAAGATCAGCACTTCAAAGTGTCCTTCAGAGGCACAGGTACACACCAAACCCTTGACGGGGATACTCACAGCAGCACAGTCCTGCCCTGCTCGGCCCCTCTCTACCTGAGACACCACAAAGGCAGGGAAGAATTGTGGGAGCAGGGATGGGAGGGTCCTTGTTCTCTGGTCTGGCTTAGGCAGGTGCTTTGAACATCACTTCCTACATGACAAACCTTCCTTTTGTGTAAAAAAATACTGATTTTTTTCAGGCAAGTACTTTTTCTAGAATAAGACAAAATAAGACACAGGAAAGCATTACTATTTCCTATGAAATGAAAATTTCAACTTTTTCTTTGTTTGCCAAAACCAGAATTATTCTTTTTATAAAATTTTAACAGAATTGATTTTGTTACAAGGCAGGGCTGTTTCTACTACCCCAACAAAGCAAGTGGTTTGCTGTGAATTCAAGGGCTTCCTTGGAGCTGTGAGTCTTGTGGGTCTGACAGCATCTCAGGTTTTCTGAGTGCTGGGGAAAAGTGGGAGAAGGAAACATTATGCAAAATGTGAGTTAACCTGCTGAGGAACTGCTTGCAGTGGAGCCATAGACATACATCCCAGTTCGAGATGTCAAGGCAATCCATCTAAGGTAGCTGTTGCCTCTTATGCTCCTGTACAGTGGCAGTGAAGCAAAAAAATTGCTACCAAACACAGCAGCAGTGGGAATGTCTGACCCTCCTCTTTTCCATGCTTCCAAACAGGCCATGGACAACAGCTGAGAGCAGGGTCATGGAATCTGCCTCTAAATTTAGCCCCCAGATCACCTGCACTCAGGTGCACTTCCAGCCACCAAGGATGCTGATGTGACTGATCCTCATGCTCTAGCAGCCCAGTGGCTCCTGAGCAAGCTGCCTGGAATGCCAAACACGAAACAGGTTTTCAGGCATGGTAAGCATTAAACCCCAGAGGGGTGGGGCCTAAGAGTCCATGGGGACTCTACTCAGTGCACTGCAGAAGGGTGGGATGATTTCTTTTAAGTCCTTCTTGCTTTTAACATATGAGCTATGTATGCATGGGGTTTATCTGCGTTGTGTGCAACCTCAAATCTCACAGAAAATTCTGCCAAAGCATACATGATATTTATCTGGACCAGATCCAGATCACAGAAAAATGCAATGTGTTCTCTCTCTTCAAATTATTACCTTTTCTTACTTCTGGACTTGCCAGTTATGATTTCCTACTCACAGACATGAGGCATCTGGCTTTTTGAAGGAAATAGGTGAGTTGGAGTTTGGGGGGGATGGTAGGGGCTTTTTTTAAAAAAAATGTTTAATAGTTCAGACTTCCTACTTGCGAGAGCAGGTCCTAGCTCCCAAGGGAGCTAGAAGCACCTTGCAAAAGTACCTATTCCATGCTGTGTCTCTTGCTGGTGCCTAGGCTGAGCAAGGCAAACTCCCTCACTTCCACAGCCTCAGGTGGGTGGTGGGAGCTGCACAAGCCTCTCCAAGGGTGACAAAGCCAGTGCCCCAGCTAGGGCATGCACAGCTAGGGAGGAGCACCCTGCTCTTCATGGCTCACACCTGTGGAAGGATAGCAACACACTGACATCCTCATCCCCTATTCTCCTTGAGGCTTTGCCTGGGTTAATTTAGACTGAAGCCAGTTTCTCTCTTTGATGCTCTACAAGGTCAGGTCTCTGTCCCTTCTCCCAACTTTACCTATGTGCACGTGCTTGGAAGATCAGGGCAGACAGAAATGATTGGCTGGTGCTTACTGGCCCTCTTCACTTTGTGCTCCCTTGTATCCCACTCTGCCCCATCTGGCAGCTCCCCAGGCTCCCAGTTAGTGAACTCTGCAAGCTCTTTGCAATGCCAGACAAACCCCAAGGAGCTGAAGGCTGAACCAAGACCTGCTAGTTTTAATTGCACCATCAAAGGAAAAAGTCCCATCCACTGTGTGAGCACACTGAGACTTTTCCTGTCACTCTTACGTAGTTAATGCAACAATTGACTTCTTTATTTAATTTTACTTGTTTTAACTGTCAAGAGCTGGCAGCTCCTGAAAGAAAGTATTAAGTGGGAGAAGTAGAAAGAGTCCTATCTGCTTGCTCTGTTCGTTGCCGTAGTCTGGAGTGCTTTCATTCTGTGTTTGTACAGTTTCTGGTACAACATGGTCCTGACCCAACTATTCGGATGAATAAGCTGATGGTAAGGACTTTTTTGCTGCTGTGAGTATACTTTCTTTTTGGTTACTAATATAAATAATGGTAAGTGGTGCTTACTGTTGTCTCAACTACTTCTTTCATCAGTACCCCATTTTTTCTAGAGTTGGTAACTCAGCCATAAAAAATAGCCTCTGGATGGAAAGTTAGCAGTCAGGATCAATAATTAGCATCTTAAGGAGCTGCAGGGTCTGTTTGCAGATTAGAACTGCAATATTTCTAAAAATATGTGGGTTTGAATTAAAATGTATAATAGCTTATTTTTTTAATAAAAGCTCCATGGTTTGAGAGATGGTTTATATCAACATCATAGCAGCTTTATTTACAAAAATATTTTATGTGATTTAAACTCTAAAATGCTTTAGTGGCTTCAGAGATTTCAGAAAAAATATTGGAAATTATTTACATGGAAATGTCACTGAGCTTTTTTATAGAACAAGAAAACCCTAACATTACTAGTCTACCATTACATGAGTGTACACCAGAAAAAACATGAGAGATTTTCAAATTGCCTTAACATCCTCCTTACTTTACCTTGGAATCAGCATTGATCGAGAGAAACTTTGCTGATCTTCATTCATGAAGTTCAGGTATCATGTCTGAAAAAAAATAAATCTGCAAATATACAGATCTTCAGGAGAATTAACCAGGGAAAGGCAGAAGAAAAGCAGAGGAATGACACAGAATGCAGGAAATAAGAAGGGAGGATTGGGAGGTGCCTGACAGCACACTACAGAGAAAACCAGAAAAACCAAGGACAGATATGCCACAGCTGTGTCCTTTGGCACTGTAAAGTAACTCACAATAATCACCTTGCAGGGTCTCACATCCAGAGCTGAAAAAGAAGACCAGGTTTTGTCACACTCCTGACTTTGCTGAGTCTCCTGCATCTCGATTACTCCTGGTCTGTGGATTCACTTTCTGACCTGTCTTTGGGAGGAGTTGTCCTACTCCGTGCCATGAAACCCTTCCTGGCATCATCACAAAGTTTCTCAATCATTTGCTTCTGGAGACCTTCCAGCCCTGCAGCAATGAACATAACAGCTGAGATAAGAGAGGGAGGAGTGCAAGAAACCATGCATCAATCCATTCCGAATATTCAAACCCTTAAGCGAAAAATTTCAAGGCACACAAAAACAGGGACTACTGTATCACTTCACAGCTAAAAAGACTTTAGAGATGGTCTGCTCTGGCCAGCAAAGATCAAGGCACAAGTTTGAAAACTTTGCTTTTAAGCTGAGGTCCACAAACGAGCGCAGAGGGAGCTGATGCCCATTTTGTTCTTCTTTAAAAACATTGGCTGAGGACCCCATCCACCCATGCACAGAGCAGCCGGCAGCAGTAAGGTACATTCTACCGAGGCTCTGACACCGCAAAAAGCATTTCACATGACAGTCTTCACTGGGGAATCCCAATCCCTTGGCACTGGGCCACATCAGCCTTGGCCAGGTATCAGTGAGATCTGACCCCAACCCAGCTAAAGTCAAAGCTCCTTTCGTGGGCTTCGAACGAGTCTCTCCAACCTGCGCACAGCACAGACTCCACCTAAGTTACCTCCAGGCAGGTTTTCCCAAGGATGCATTTCTAGGCGCATCCCCGACGGTAACCCCGCTCTCCCTGGGAGGGAGCTCCTGCATCCCGGCCAGCCGCTGGCCTAGGCTCTTAGACTGGGGGCAAGAAAGCTCGTTTCGGACGCCGCCGGCGGATGTCGCGCTCCAGCGCATCGCCGGGGCTCCACGGGGGGACGCGCCAAGCCGTGCGGCCAACAAACCTGTCCCAAACCCTCCCCCCTCCCGCAGCGGGGCAGAGGGATCGGGGGATGCACAGAAGTGCGGGGGGACGGCATTCTGGGGGAACGGGGGGCTCCACTGCTGGGGGCGTGAGAGCTTGCGCTGTCGGGGGGAGCACGATCAGGGGGTGGACCGAGCGAGTCGCG
>WEIV01017159.1:34338-166454 GCA_013390005.1 Calyptomena viridis
GCTCCGCCGGCCGCGAGGTGCCGTGAGACCCTCGGAGCGGCCTCGGGCCGCCTGGAGCCTCCCCCGGCCCCGAGCGCTGGCTGCCGATGGAAGTGCTGCCAGGTGGTGTGGGGGCACCTGGGCAGGGCAGAGGAGGGAGACCGGGTACGGTGGGGGGAGAAATGGGTCACATGTGAGAGCCGTGTTCACTGGTGCTTTGTTTAAATGGACCGTCGCTAACTTGTGAGCTGGCGCTTCAAAAAGAGCGGAGAATATTCTTCCTTTTTTATTTTTTTGGGTTGGGGGTTTGGACAGGGGGCAGGTCTTGGGCTTTAATGCTCTGCATATGAACATGCCTTAACTTTAGCTACTCTTCACGGATCTCAAAACAATAACAAAAAAAAACCACAAAAAAAAAACCCAAACAAAAACAAGCCACAAACTCTTAGAGACATCCTGAAGTGTTTGAAAACTGTCTTATTCTTTATGAAATAACATTGTGAGACCCCATAGCTTGATACACCTTTACAGGTAAAAACTTGAATTCAGGCGTAATTACAAGCCTCAGTAATGACAGTGAGTTTCTCGTGACTGCTTTGTCCCTGAGTTACACATAAGACCAAGCTAAGTTTAACTTTTCTTGCACTGATGTTAAGGTCAGGCATAGTGTTTTTTGTTGAATCAAAGCTCTCAGAGATGTAAATAACGGCAGAGTCCAGCTGGCAGTTCTATAGCATAATTGACAACCTTGAATCTTGGCAAACCATAAAAAGGACCTTGTTTGCCAATTAAAAATATCGGATGTATCCTACCCTTTTATTTCAGGGTGACTGGATCTGGTTAAAGGTTGTGTGGGTTGTGAAGAAAGGAAAATGAGAAAAGTGAGAGGAGGCTGGTTGGGTTAATGTGAATTTTAGAAAGACCAGACTAATCTAGTAAGTGTTCAAGGTGTGCAGAGAAGGCCCTGACATTTTTTTCAGGTGGGATTTCAAGCCTCAGAAGTGCTGCTTGGGTCTTAGGTCTGGAATCAATTTTCCAAAGGGACTGGGTGCCAGCAAGGCACATTGTGCTCACTGGTCAGAGTAGGGCTGCACCCAATCCATGCTGAAAGTGGCATCTTTGAAGCCTTGTCTGTCCTCTATCTGAGAACAGTTCCTGCCAGATACTAGTGACTAGGTGAAATGAGATCCTACCCCAAAACTACCTCCTCAACAGGAGATGGAGTGTTGTATGTCAGGGAAGCCTGGGTCCTTCCTCCCTCTGTTTTAAGTGAGAGACTTTGCAGTTCTCGTGTGCAAAGGTGTGGGGAGGATTGGGTGTGGAAGCTTCTTCCCCACAGTGCTGGGTGTGTGTCATACCACAGTGCTGGGGGCAGCAGACCCGAGCAGCAGCACAACCCCAACTGCCAGAGTGCAGCTTGGGCTGAAATGTAGGTGGATACAGATTCATGTGGGTCTCAAAATCGGTGACTTTGCTGACCATGTGCTTGGTGGGATTTGATATGGCATCAAACTCTGTTTCATTTGTCTGACATCTCAGTGCGATTTGTGCCTTTTTATTGCTAGGGACCTAACTAGGTGGAAATTCATACTAAGGTCAATATTTCTATAGTGGCAAACAAGATACTGCCATTAAATAGGTTATTGATGACCACTCTGTGTAGTTGAGTGACAGCTTCTGTAGGAGTCCAGCCCATATGGGAGTCCTTAGCGTCTTAGTTTTTGAATTTGTACACACCTGCTTTCTTCTAAGATTGGGCTTTACTTTGAAATTGCACTGGAGAAACTGTGAATAAAACCAGGTGTTTAGATTCAAAGCTGAATGTGGACTGGTTTTGTGTGGCAGTTTAGTATGTCTCTAAAACTCCCACCTCCTTGCAGCAATAGATGTATTTCTTATACAACAAATTACTTCTGTGTGAGATGAGTCTGTCCAGTTGCTCCCTCTCAGTATCTGGTTGCCTTTTCCAACTCTGGCAGTTTTCTCAGGTTTGTAAGTTTCTGGTAGAGCTTGTGGTCTCAATTTCTGTAGTACGTTGCATATCTAAATAATAAATGCTGAAAGTGAAATGAAAACATCTAAATGAAGAGCCTGTTTTGCAAATGATGCAGAGCCACTGTGAAGACCTGTTAGGAACAGGCATCCGATAGTGCTTTTAGTTGCTAAAACATTAGTTGTTAATTGAGGACAGCTGCAGGTTTTTGTGGTGTCAGCACCTGTTGCAGTGATAGGTCACGGAGAAGGAGAGGGTTTTTCCCTAGTCATTTTGCTAATGGAACTGACTAATGGGCCAGAGGAGGCGTTTCAGGCATCACTGCTCATACTGTCCAATCTATCTAAATTTGCCCATATGCTTTAGAAAGGGAAGAAACACAGAACTTGCAAAGTGTTTTGAAAGCTTGTGTCAATGTACATTCACAGATATGAATTTTATCTAAAATTTTTGTGGGTTGTGTCAAGATGGCAAGTATTAAGCTGGTAACTAGGTTTTCATGACATGATGATGAGAGTTAGTCCAGGTGGAATTGCAGCATGAAATAGAAACGAGCAACTTGCAAAAACTTCTGATTCCACCTAACTTCCTAAAGGTTCAATAAAAACATAGTTTACTGATTACTTGAAATGCCAGCTGCAATTTTTTTACAAGATTTACTTGAAAAGTGGTTTTTTTGAGATATTTAAAAATATGTCTAAAAATCACAGTATCTTTTTATAAACCTTATGCATATAATCTTTTTCCATAAGCCTTTAAGAAATAAAAAAAACTTTATGAACATTATGGAATAAGTTTATCTTGACTAGAGATGGAGATTTATGATGAACCTATAATGTGTTTCGTTCTAGTGGGCAATGATTCATTATAAGTATATATTATATAGTTAATAGTAGCTGCTTGCATGGTTGAATAATTGGAGGTGCTGTAAAAAGGCATGTAGGTATCTTATGGAGAAATATGGGAAACCACTTGGGCTTGTCAACTCTGACACTCCACAGTTGTCTCTTGCTCCTAATATGGAAGCTATATATCAAGGGGAAATAACATGCAAATTATATGACTGTTCCCAGCTCTCCCAAAACTGGTACCTGAAGAGAAATATGTGTATATATATATGGAATGAACAATCAGCATAATTGATTTTTTTTTCAACTTACGTGTTTTAAGTAGATTACTCCTACATATACAGCATGTTGTATTGTGAATTATACTCTAATGTCTATCTAGCTTATTCTCTAACTCTGAATGCTGCCCATGTGTTTTGCTTTGGGAAACTGTGTCTGTAGTAGTGACAGTAGTGTTGAGACTTGTGATTAAATTTACATACTGATTTAGGCCGTTTTTTTATTTTTACTTTGCCAAAAGTTCCCTGTCAAACTCCACGTAGCAGAATGATGTATGTGGTGATAGTCACTTTTTCACCATTGTTATGGTTTGACTCCAGCTAAATGCCAAGAGCACACACATACATCCAAAATCTTTCAGAGAAGGAAAAAAAAACCTCAACTTTTGTGATAAGGATTACAAGCGCCTGATTATTAACTATTTCACAAGCAAAACAGGCTCTAACTTAGAATATTAAGTATTCACTACTACTACTCTAACTTAGAATATTAAGTGTTCACTACTACTACTAAAATCAGAGCTTAAGAGTTTAAGAGTGAGAAGTTTGATAGATGTTACAGACACCTTTCTCCCCCCACCCCCCCCTTTTAGGATCCTTCACCTTCCCATAGCAGCTCGGGAAGACCGGAGTGGGGGGGTTACAGTCAGATGTGGTCTTTGCTGCTGCTCAGAAGAGAGAGAGAGAGAGTCCCACCCCAGCTTTCCTCGTGGGGTCTTTTATTATACTGACAACAGCTTTTCAGGTATTGTTGTCACATAAGTCACTTTACCATAGGTGCAGTCGTTCAGGTGCTGCTCGGCTGCTTCAGTGTGGGTCTCTTCTTCCCATGGCCCACAAGACTCTGTCAGGCCCCTGCTCCAAACATGGACCTCAGATGTCCCGCAGGATCACAGCCTCTCCTCCAGCACTTATCTGCTCCTGCGTGGAGTCTCCCAGTCTTTCCACGGGTTCACAGGCGAGTCTTTGCTCCCTATAGGTTCCCCACAGGTTGCTGGGGCCCTATTTCAGTGTTTAAGGCATCTTCTCTTTCTCCTCTCTCCAACCTTGGTGTTAATCAAACTTCTCCCTCTCCTCTCTCTTAAGTGGCCATGATGTTCTGCCTAGCTTTTTTTTTTCTCCTCTCCTTCTTAAATATGTTATCACAGAGGTGTTGTCAGCTGACCTTGACTAGCTTGAAGCCAAGAAACCTCCAGCAGCTTCTTAAAGAAGCCTCTCTCAAAGCCCCCCCAACTCATAAAAAACTCTGGCTACTTAAAACCACAACAACCATTAAAGTTGTACTTGTCTGTGATGAGGAAAAGAGGAAATTACTTATAGGGTGCTATAGTAAGTACTGGAAATGCTTTCTGAGCTTTGCTAGTAATGAAATAAATGTTGTCACTCAAGAGGGGTGGCAAGAGCATCTGATCTCTCTTCCAGGCTGTCATATGCTCTGTGCTCTTAACCCTGTATTAAGCCAAATAACTAGTTTGGCTAAAGCACAGCTTAGAAGGTGGCATCCTATTAGACTTAAAATGCACCTACAGGCTTCCCTTGGCACTTAATGCCATCTTTTTATGTCTTTCTGAGCTCAAAAATGTGTTTCTGATTTCTAATTAGAGCTGTACTGAGGAAGGATAGCTGACAATTAAATATGAGTCATGAATGTGTGTTTTCAATGTCCCTTTAATTCTTTAGCGATGTGAGTAGACTGAAGACAGAGGAGTCTGACGAGAACAGTTGGAACTTAATTGTGGATAAGCAATGTCAAACTGAGTCTGATCTTTTTATAAGCCAAACTGCTGTTCACATACTCTTCTGGTGTATGGGCTCCTTGTTGCACACAGGAGCCAAAACTAGACCTAGATATCTGCACTGATGGGTTGGAGATTGTAACCACCTCTCCCTGAAACAAGGCATCTGCAGAACATGTTCTGGTAAAGGTGATGGTAGAAGGGAGGATATTGGACAGCGAGGGTGTCCCAGCCTGGTTTTTGGGGCTTGGGGATGGTGCCTCTGTCCTATTCCACACACAGAGATGTCTGTGCTGTCCTGAAGCACTGGGGTGTTGCTGCATGATAAACAGAGATCAGGACGAAGAAATATCAGTAAGAGAAGTCTCCACATGCAAAACACCATTTCTTCATCTCCTCTACAGCTGTGTATGCCATGAGCTGTAGATATCTTTGTTGGAGTTTGGAGGTGGTTGGTGTCCAGGAGATAATTGAGGAACACCTCATTGGGTTTCTTGGGCAAATGTTTATAGCACTCACATTTTAAGGGATTGATTGCTGCTGTGCTCTGGATTGGTGATATCTTAAACCTGCTTCATTGAGTGCTAACGCTCTGAAGTTAGATGTCTCTCCTGGCTGGAGATGCCCTGAGTTGCTGGTTGCAGAAAATCCAGAAGGATTTGCTGTTGAGTTCTTCACTGCATAAATGTACCCATTCCTCATCCCAAGGACCTTAGGTCTACCATCTTTTGTGCCCAAAGGGTCCCATACATTTGTATGAAGCAGTAGTGCCCTGGCAGGAGTGGATTGTGCTGCTGCTGAGTTTTCTAAGGAGATGCAAATAGTCAAAACATTGGTAATTGGACAAGACACTAGCCCTAGTAAAGTTGCTTCATGTTGAGAGGTTTTATACCAAAGGCTTTTAACAAATGTGAGGTATTCATAAATCTAAGACTGAGGGATAATCTGTTTCTTATTTTATGTCTTGTATGTGTCTGCAGTTAGTCTACATTGACTTTTAAACCCGAAGTCTCTGGGCTTAATTTCTTTTTTTCCTAAGTAGTTCAGATAGTATTCCTAAATTTAGCTCCAGATAGGGCTGTGACCCACAGAAGTGACCAATCCTTCTCTTGGTCTCACTGGGCTGGTAGTCTTCATGACTGCTGTACACTGATAATTTCTGTAGTGCTTGTGTGCACACATTTCAGCCTGTTAATTGGAGAGCTTGATCATCCCTTCTTGACATAAGGACAAGCACTGATTTAACTTTTATGCCCCTTTAATTATTTTACATAATCCACCAGCCCCTTCCGAGTAATGTCTGTTTGGTCTGTTAAAAATGGAAGTGGTTTTTTTTAAGCTTTCATTTTTTTTAGTCTTTCATGATTATGTGGATTTCTGATCCCTTCCCAGTTCTGAACTGTCATTATTAAGAAGAAAGATGCTGCCCAGATTGACTCGGATAATTTTGCACCACGAATTCTTAAGTGGCACCGGAACTGTTTCTGTTTTATTCAGCATCCATATGAATCTCTGCATCTCCTGGCTCTTTCCTATTGACAGCAGCTGCGTGTGTCACAAGGGCCATACAGGAACTACAAGTAGGCTGTAAACCTGTGACTGGCTGAACACAGTGAGCTCTCTGCTTGCACTTCTGCTGCTAGCTGCTTTGTGTTGGTGCTAATATTTATGTGGCTGTGGGACAAAACAGATTGGAACACTGATCTGGCTGGAAACAAGCATGATAAAATATTCCACCCCTTTCCCTCCTGCAGCTATTTACTGTCTCATGTGCTATGCCAGCATATCATGAGAGGGTGGGAAGCCTCAGTGGTAGTACAGAGTTGTATCAGAAGTTAGAAGGCATGAAGTCATGGTACTGTGATTGCCTCCCGAGCCTTCGAGCTGTTGGAAATCCAGGTGATGTGTTCTAAGTTTTGGTCCATTAGATGATGATCAGAAGCACCCTGCTCTGTGCTCCTTGGGAAAGCTCCTTGCCTTGCATTTTCTACTCGACGTGCCACCACCCTGCAGCCTGTTAGTTTAAAAGATGGAGGAGTTTAGTTTAAAACACTTGTTTCCCCCAAGTTATTCTGATGCCTTTTTTTTTTTTTAATTGCAGCTGTTTTCTCAGTTAACAGCTGGAAGTCTTCCCTGAAGTGAGAATGTCAGAGGTTGAATGTGTTTGTTTAGGTGCATAAATATGGCTATGCATGGTGGGACTTCCATCACAGAGTTTTCATTCACTTCATGAGCTGTTAAATAAGAAAAGGATGGTGCTCATTCCTGAGCTGTTTTGGAACAGGCTGTGCCAGAAACCCCCCGAGGACCTCAGACAATAGTGAACTCTCTGTCGATGGGCTTTTCATCCCTGTCTCAGCATATGGTGATGCAGAGGATCTCTAAGAGTTATGCCACACTGATCTGGTTGGGACAGCGAAAGATACATTAATGTTTTATGTGGCTCTTCTTCTCTGAAAAGAATTTGCCAAGAAGTGCAGTGATTGGGGAAAATAATATTTGCATTCAGACTAGGGAGCCTTTCTCTCTACTTGTAGCTTTTGACTGGTTTTAAAATTAGAATGTGAAAAGTAACAAAGGACAGTTAATGTGTTGATTTCGAGACAGAGGGCACTCGACCCATGCATAGGTATTACATGAAACAATATTGCAGTTTTAATCCCAGTTTCTAGACTTCCAGCAAAAGAGAAATTGGATGAAAGGGTTGACACGTCTTCTCTGTTTTGCAGCTTGGCAAATGCAATATAAGCCTTTGGGTACTTTCTCACCAGTGCATTGTTATTAATCCTTCTGCTAGTAGACAGGTGGTACTGTTGCAACTCCTCCTCTTCAGTATCCTTGCAGTGTTGCTAGATTGACACATTAAGACACAATCTTCCTCACTGCAGTCCAGTTTTTGGAGTATGACAGAGCCTCGCCTTCTCCCCCTCCCCAGAGGGTATCCAGCTCAATAGATACAGCAAAATACCTGCTGAGAGAAGATGTTTAGTTTAGTGCAGTCTTTCTTCAGAGTAGAAACTGATGCTGGGGTCAGCCCTGCTGTGGTAGGGGGTTTTTTTTTGTTTTTTTGTTTGGTTGTTTTTTTGTCAGAGTGCTTTAATGGATAGTGACTCATATATTGGAATCTGACTTTTCACTCCAATTATCCACAGATGCACCAAGAAGTATCTGCCATTCTGCAAGAGATAACTTCAGTGTGCCTTGTTTACATTTCGAATACCAAACCAGGGTGAAAATCAGGCTGTTCATTCATTGCGACCTGTCATGTAGCTGAGTGTGAGTGCACATCCCTTCAGGCTCCATTAGCATGAGTTAACTTTGTAATTGGGTTTCTGGGGCAATCAGGGACAGGAAGCAGAAGTAATTTGGCAGGCTAGGCTTAGCTTTTTGTTCTATTTGGTGTAAGTGCACAAGAGAGCAGAAGTAAAGGATGGATGCAGAATAGCTGGAGAAATCCTAACAAAGTGGAGGACAGTTCTCAAAACTTCATGTGGATGTTATGGAATATCATGCAGCTATACTGAGGTGGGATTTTATAGCTATACTGAAGCAGGATTTCTGTAGCTCCCATGTTTTTCAGAGCCTTCTCTTGCTGCTCTATGTTCTTCAGCTTTCTATGTCAGGCAGTAGCACCTTGTCGTGTAGAGACTAGCAACCAAAAATGGTCTTGCTGAATAAAAAGCAGTTGTCACTCAGTTTTGAAACTGCTTAATAATGCTGTTAAAACTGGAAAGTTTTAAAGTTGCTCTAAATGCTATTCATAATCTCTAGTTTTCATCATCTCTAGTTTTCTGCAACCAAACAAAAAAAAACAGAAAGGGGGTGGGGGGGGAATCCAAACCAAACTGTAAATTGTTGGAGTTTTTGAGCAAGAGAGTTGGGTCTCTGTGGTTTTTGTTTAAGGCATTGAAAGTCATCTGGTTCTTTTCAGGTGTTCAGTCTGGATTTACATGAGTGTGATTAGAATTAAGCCGCTTTATGATATTGTTTTAAAACCACACTTAACATTTTTCAATAAATAACTTCACTTCTAAAACAATAGTCTTTGTCCCAGACTAATCTTGGACTTAAGCTAAAAATCTCTTCTTGCATTGCTTTTTCCAAGTCTTAAGGTTACAATAAGTTCCATTCCTTCCTGACATGTGGGCCTGAACTTATTCTTAAACTTTTACCTTGCTGCTTTCCTCCTACCCTTCCCTCCTGCAGCCCCCTCTAATGATAAGCTGTTGAAGGATTTTCTGTCCTCAGATGAAAGCCAGTCTTACTTTAGCATCAGCAACCACTTTCTCAACATTTCATCTCTGAGCACCAGTCTGCTCAGACTGCTTTCAGTGCATTGCAAGTCGGTAACATTCACAGATGAGAAAAAATCACCTTCAGGAGGACCAAAATCGAATCTTGCTGAAACGAGGAGATGCTGGAAACGATGTAGGCATGATTAGCTGCAGTGTATGTATCTTATCAGCATCGTTTAACTAGGCTGAGACACTAGATGCATACTTCTTACTTTTTTCTTGTGGTGCTGCTTTATTCGCGCTCTTTCTTCAACTAGACAAGGGCTCTGATGTGTGCCCGTGTGTGGAGTCAGAGTCGCAGTAGATCCTGATCTGTTGGTCTTGATCCTGATCCCATTTGTGACTTATCACTCAGTTTTTGTCTCCTTTGTGTTTTTCTTGCCGTTTCTACCCCATCACTGCTGCTGCTTGTGCCCACTGTCATGTTTTTAAGAAATATTGCGAGATCACATCAACGAAAATACTACTGGCTGCCGGGAGCCCTCTCACTGGGGAAATTTAAGGAAAACAAACCCTTCTTTGTGTCCGTGCACACATCATGACTGTCACGGGTTATGCAGTAGGCGTGCTAAGGAGATGCAGTCGGTGCTCGCTCTGGCAAGACCCCACGGTGGGAGCTGCCCACCCGCTGCCGGCGGGAGCCCCGCCTGGGTAGGTGCTGCTCCAGCTAGGTAGGCAGTGCCCACTCACTTTTGGGTTGAACCGGGACCCGGGGGTCAAAAAAATATGGCAGAAATAAAATGGAGTTCTTCAGGAACCTTAAAAATAAGCAGGTGACTGAATATTTTTCACATTGTAAGGGATTGTTGGTTTTGGCTGAAACAGACCTGAAACCCTCTCGAGTCTGTTATCTGTAGCAACTCCATCTTTTGTTAGCCTGTAGGAGCAAAGATTTGTGCTTGTACAGCTGAATATTAAACCTCTGGCTCAGGAACTGTTAAGTGCATGTGTTTATTACTCTTAATGCTGGTGTGTTTTTCATGTCAGCAACTTGCCAAAAACCGAGGGGATATGTGCAGTTTGTTTCAGCTGGTAGAAATTAATGACAAATTTCCTGAAAAGCTACATGTGAAGTTTTGTTTCCTCAAGCACAGGGTGAGTGGGACAAAAAGGGACCCTTGCTGGTTTGCAGTCTGTGACCCCTCTACAGATTCCCCCCTTAAAGGGAGCCCTCCAACTCTGCAGCAACCCCAGCTGCCTCTTGGTCTTTTTGTATTGTTTTCCTAGTACCCGCTCCCACCCTCTCTCCTGGACAGCAAAGCCCCCCGGGCCCCCAGTCCGCATTGTTCACATTCCCAAGCTCTTCATGCAGATGCGTGGAGAGAGGTGGCTGAGGTAGTCCTCTGCTCAGGCTAGGAAACTGCTGTTATGAAAGCAGCCTGCCTGCTCCTGTCCTCCCTTCATATCCATCAGAGCCCCCCCTGCCCACATAGCTCACATTCCTGAGCTGCTATTCGTTTGGGACGGTGTTTTGCTTTGGAGACTGTTACTGCTTGCTAAAGAAGTTTCCTTGTAGCTACATCTTCATGGAAGGGCAGTGATTTATGACCCCTGGTTTAACACATCTGGTGCCCTTTCTGAGTGATTCAATGTCTCTTCCGTGACTGCAGCTGAGTGAGGTGGCAGATGCATGCAGCAGTGAGAATATGCAATCAGGGACCGAAGGTTTGGCTGTGCACACTCTGAAGGAGAGCGGTGGGGTCCTGGAGGAGTCTCCTTGAGGGCTGGTGCCTGTGACTATTGTGTAGGGAGGAAGTTTAATTGTAATTTCGGTTAAAAGACTTCTCCCCCCTCACCTCTTCCTCCAAGCAACTTGCTAATTTGCATCACAAAAGTGAGCCGGGATTGTCTCCATAGTGTATTGCAGAAAATAACATCTCTTCAACTCGTTGTCTGAAAATGAGACGATTTCTGGGTTTCTTTATGGATACTGGTTCATTCAAGTGCAACTGTTAATTGAACTGGTCCATACTGTTTTACCACCATGTCCAGTTGCAGCCGTTCTTGCGTCAGTGCTGAGTCGCATTGCAAGGAGGAAACCTGGCTGGCCTGTGATACTGTTGTTGCTCTGCAGAAGAACCAGCTGAGTATATAAGGCTGGTTATATATATAGAAACTGTATTTATATATATATATAAACTCTAGGCTGATAATTCCCATTTCGTATTAATGCTCTGCCAGAGATTTTGAGCAAATAAAAAATAATGTCTTTATATACAGCTGGGAGCACAGTAGTGCTGCTACTAACATTTTTTCTGTAATCCATCAACTATTTTATATCTATGTTATAGCTTAGTCAAATTGACTTTGCTGGAGCTGGAGCATCTCATCACTTTGATTTCAGTTCAAAAGTTGTCAAGCCACAAAGCTGCTCTGCCTAAAGTTTCTGTAAATAGATGTGTGACAAGAGTGTATGCACCATAGGTCAGAAGCAGTAGTTACTCTGTATGTGCCTTTTCTCTCTCCTTTGTCAAAATCTCTGGACTTTTTACCTAAACACCAAGAGTAGTACAGAGGAGCCAAAGTTAGGGATGAAGTCTGTGTTCTGTATTGTCTCAGCATTCATCTTTCTGTGCTGTGTTACACAATTGTCGTGTTTAATGCTCTTGTTCTGAATGGAAAGCTTTTTGTGGCTGGTTAAACTTTGGAAAAGCAGTGGGTTCAAGAAGGAACATTTTCCTTCCTTCTCCAAGTAAAATCTTCTCTTGTACCCATGCTTGAATGTTTAGTTTAGGCTGTCTTTGCCGTGTCAAAATCCAAATGTTTTTATTTGCTGAAATTGAGGTAAACTCCAGATAAAACTTCACATGTGATGAGTTATCTAATTCCTTTAAGAACTGTGTTCTCTCTCAGCGAATTACTCACATAAAAGCATTTGCTAAACCATGTCTAGACTGCAAAGACCTGGATTTGACTGAATCTAATTAAAGAAATGGTGACTTTCAGGTGCAGATTTAACTGCAGTATGTTATCCTGGCTTTTGCTAGAAAGAGATTGACCCTAGCTGAGGTGGTTTTGACTTCCGTGCAGAGGTAAATTGAAGTGGAATACCTGAAGTGGTATTTCTCCCTACCTGCTTAGCCTGCCACACATAGAGCATCATCTGCCTACAGAGGGATAGCTGAGCAGTTCATGGAGATGTGGGTTTCAGCACTGTCTCCTTAGAAAAATTGAAATCAAATTTCTGCTGGTTTTGGAGAATTAGGAGAATAATTCCAAGAGTTACAAGGAAGTTTGACTGCACTACAGAGATATGAGGAGGCTTCCCTGCTAGAATTACTGGTTTTGATACTGGGGGGTTGAACATGCTCAGTGCACAGCTCTTTGTGGTCCATGCTGGCCAGCCACCCTCATGAATAAGCTTATGAGTTCATTGTCCCATATGTGCCCAAGGCCTCATCCTGACCACTTAAGCCAGGTTGATGACCAACTGCCTGTTGATTAAGAGGGATTAGGGGAGGCCTGGATGTCTAACACAGCTGGTTTCTCCTATCTCTGAATAAGTCACTGGAGTGGAAGCTATGGCATTGCCCATGGTTCTGTCCTGGGAGATGTGCAGGGTAGGTTTTACTGCAGTACAGAAAAGCACAATGTAACTCTTGGCTTCTAGTAGTTTTACCTCGTGGCCTTGAATGTTTGCCCAGACATGTCTGTGAAGCATCCTGGCTGTTCTCATGCTTTTGCTATTCCTCTGTCTCTGCTCTCTGGACTCCTTTTTATTTTCTGTAACTTTTCTATCTAGCACACGCTTTGTTCACTGTCCATCAAGTTGTGCCTGTTCCTCCTCTTTCACCCTGCCCCTGAATGCTTGCTCTGTTTATTCAAAGTCTCTAAGACAATACAAAAAAGGAGGGGCAACAAGAAGAAAATAGAAGAAATAAAAGGGAGAAATGAAAGAGTTGTCTCTGATAGAATTCAGCCTCCTGTGTCTAATCTGACAAGTAAAACTTCTTCTTGAGAAACTATCCTTTGCTTCATATTTTCAGCCTGTCATCAAATTTCTGCTAGTTTTAAACTTTGTCTCATGGGGCTGTTGCAGGAGCAGAAGTTATGAGCCAGCAGTGCAACTCCTTTTCTCGTCATTCCAAGTGAGGGGAAAGAAGCGCTGTAGCACAGCAGCAGTGGGCAACTACCATGACTTTTCATGCTGCTGCAGTCTTAAAAGATGTTCTAGTTTATAAATGGAACAAGAATGCATACTGGACTATTCTTGTTACCAAGTTCAAGGCTCAGTATTGCCAAAAAAACTTATGCATAGCTAATAAAAGATACACGTCATGGTAGTGTGCAGAGAGGAAACTTTTCCTGGCAAGCAATGTTGACCTGACCTTGTCTTGTCCATGAGTGTCTGAGAACTTGCATTTTTGTTGTCTTCTCAGCAAGAGAGCAGAATCCAGCCTGGGATAAACCACATAGTGGCCAGGGGTCACAGCACAAATGCTCAGAGGTTGCTTAAGTGAGTACTCCCTAGACTTGTTTGTTTGTGGCTGGGTAGTGGGGGCTGTGGACTAGCCCCCTTTCTGCCTTCTCCTCTGGCCATGGGCTGTATCCAGCTGTGCCTGTGGCAGAAAGCATGTGCTCCCTCTGCTAGCTGCTCTCTTAAGCTCTTCCTGCTTTCTGCAGGAATCTTGTGTTTTCTTAGCTGTGAACACTCCTCTAGCCTGATTTATGCGTGATTTTTTTTAACTGACCTTTTGATTTCCTTTCACTGTTAATGTGCTAGTTGAGAACTTGTTTTTACAGGGCTGCATATGTTCTGGGTGAAGAATAGCCCCAATTTGTGTTGTATTTTCCTGTTTGGATTACGTTTTGTTACTTTGGAAAGAAGGCTGTTGTGCCGCGTGAATGGCTTGATCAGGACTGAAGTTGGATGAGGTGAATGGTGGCTAGTGCTGATGTTGAAGATGGAGTTACAGGCGAAGAGGATCCTAGTTATCTTTCTTACCATGGAAAGAGGAATAGTATTTGTATTGCTAGACTGAAATGCTGAGCTTCTCTCTGATCTAGAAAACCTTCACTAGCTACATCCATTTCCTCAATAATTTCTCGAAAACTTAATTTTAAACTATGGTTTAATTTTTTTCAGAAGGGAGAAGACCCTTCTTTCTTTTGCTGTCTGTCGGAAGTGAGAGAAATTGCGTCAGAGTCTGGGTGGGATTTTTTGTAGATGACTTTGTCTTCCTTGTGGTTCTGACATTCATCAGTTCTGTTCATGATGGAAGTTGCAGGTCATCGAGATATTTTACATTCTGACCTAATACCATGTGAGTGTTTTCTCTGCTCCTGCCCAGTTTGCTCAATTCCCTGTTTGGTCAGCAGCTGGGGAGCTGCCGGGAGCTGGGCTGGAGCTGGGCTGGCCTTGGCTCCATGTCGCATACAGAGCTGGCTTGTTGGTGTTATTAGGCTTATCTGCCAGCCAATGTGACTGGCAGGCTGAGCAAGGGGCTGCAAAGTTAAAATGCTGTCAGTGCTCTCAGCCCACGGGCAGGGCTGGATGACAAAGTCCGTCAGGCTTTTGGGGGCAGAAGGGTGATGTGAGTGCACACCTCACACTGGGGAAGCAAAGCCGGCTGAGCCTGCCCTCCTCGTACCTGTGTTTCCTTATGTTTGCTGAAGTGTAATTGTAAACAGCCATGTCCTATTTTCTTTGTAGATCTTTCTTTGGTGTTCCTTTTAACCCGGATTTTTCCTTCAGCTTGCCAATTACGTATAACTCCTAATTCCAGTTTAATGACTTTTTTATGTCTGAGGATTGTACATTATTTGCATCATAACAGAGCCCCATGAAAGGCTTGGAGTAATGTCAGCTCTGGATCTGGTGTTTGGCAGTTCAAAGTGCCGGGCATGAGTTTTATCAAGTTTTGGTGCCTTTATGCTGCTAAGTTTAAAGACACTGATCTTGTTGGAAGTAGGCAGGTGTCAGGTCAAGCAGCACATGAGAGAGTTGCCTGCCGAAAAACTTGTTTTAATGAGAAATAATAGAAGAGTAACAGGTTTGTCGTAGGGAAGAGTTTCAGGAGTTGAGTTTACAACATTTCTAGTAAAAATAAGCTAATAAACATCATAAGATCAAGAGCATCTCAAGGGTTAGTCAGTCCCTTCTTTTTCATTTAGTGTATTATGGCCCTATCAATTTAATGAGATTGTAGAATCAATTTCTCAAAGCCTGGTAATAAAACACATCAGTTAGAAAGAGAATAAAACTGAAGCTCGGAAGAAGCTACTTAGTTCTGTGGACTGTTTATTTCAACACCTTGAGTTAATTTTTTTTTTTAATTAAGAATTAATCATACTAGAACTATGTAGCAAAATATGCTTCTAATCTGCTTCCCCCCAAGCTGCATTTCTTTTTAATTGCCAAGTGCACTATTTGCCAGTAGAAGTGTGAGAAAACATTAATATATCTGTACTGAATATCTGAAGGAGAATGTTGAAAGAAGTCTGCTAGCATCAGGATTTCTTACTTAACATTACGTGTGTGTGAATCCTTCATTTTAAGGAGGACGAAAGGAGATCACTATTACACCTTAGCTCTGCTTTCACTTTTCCCAGCTGCTATCTCAGATCTTTGTTAAGCTCACTTGTAGTTTTCCTCTCTCAGCTCAGGCTCAAAGGTTGCAAATGGGTCGTTGCATTTGGAAATCTCTTAATTTCTAAGCATCCTGTGGAGAGCAAAGCAAAAAACCTCATGTCTAACACACAACATCTACAGCTATAGTACATCCAACAAGTTTTGCAATACTTCAGTGCTATCAGTGTCCTACAGCTGTTTGCTTTCCTCTTGGTAGTTTTGATAGATCCCTGTTCTGTCAATTTGCTTCAGATGGGTAGCAAGAGAAGGAATCGCCTCTCCAGAAGGAACTTATCACATGCTGTGAATGCAAATGGCCCATTTGCTCCCCTCCCACCACCTCAATCTTTCTTCTCAGGCTGTGTAGGATTTAGTACCAGTTCACAACACAAGTGTGACAGCTGGTTGGTGTCCAAAGCCCTTTGTGTTGTTTCAGCTTTAACCAGGAAATGATTTGTCAGAGGATCAAAGTGCTCTTGGATGAATTAACTTTTTTTTCCCAAACTGTGGGTTTGACACATATGTAAATATCGTCTGATATTTATAGGAACTGCCAGTACTCCTGGCACAGGAATGATTTTTGGCTATCACCCAAATAATACTGAGGTTGACATTGCAATTTCACAGTGCAGCCTGCATTGTTACAGATCACATTTGGAAATAGGATCAGGTGTGCAGTCTCCTGCAGATGGGCAGGAGAAGGTCTCTTAGATCATCTTTTGATACAACTCTGAAAGCAGCAGGCAAGTTTCTAGTGACAACTGTGACTTGTTTCTTTCCTCCTCTTCTGCCTCTGTTTCTGAAAGACAGTCACATGGCACTTGGCACTTCCTTGGCCTTTGGAGGCTGTGTAAATCACTTCACCCGGGCACTCCTCTCAGGGCTTCTGCGAATGGCAGGGTTTACAAGTTCTCTTGCGCCATGGAAAAATTGTGGTAAAGTAAGACCCTCCTCTGCAGGATTTTGCGGTGCTCATAGCTTGTGTGTCTGTCTGTTTGCAAATATTTTAGTGGAAATGCCGTGCTGTGGAAGTAGAGCAAGAGAAGGGGTGACATTCTGGAAAAGGAATCTGGGAATTCCCTTGTTCCTTGCTGCTCTTGGGACAGGTGTCTGCATGCCCATGCAGGTGTCAGTGCTGATGGGAGAAGCATGAGCTGCAGCCACAGATGCAATTGGTCTTCAGGTTGAGGCTGTGTGTTAAGAGGAATTGAAGCTGAATAAAGTTGTGTTGGTGCCTGGGGAGAAGGTGGGAGGGGAGAGGTCAAGATGCAAGGCAGTGAGGTACTGACTGGGTACAGCTGTTACAGGAAAGCTTCATGGGGGCGATGCCTTTTGCCCATAGCAGCCCATAGCTTTGGATGGCTATCCAAGAGAGCAGTCCGCATTATGAAGGATGGACACCTTCTCTTTAAAATTTAGGAACAGGTTGATTTTTTTTTTCCATAGAAATTCTATTTGGATGAAATGCACCTGAAACTAAAGTATGCTGTTTCTCCCTGGTCTCTGATTTGAACTATCATACTGATCAGTCACCATAAAGCAACTCCCCACCGTGCACATGCACATACCCCCTTATCTGGGCAGGAGGCCCAGGCCTCGCTCTCCAGAAACAAATAGATATGTTCTTCATGGTGGTTCAGTTGTGGTATCTATCTGATATCTGCAGGTACTGTCCCCTGACATCTTTTCTTGATGCCTTACTTGTGAAAATCTGGGATGGCAGCCCTATTCTGCTTCCTCCAGTGCTTGTGCTGCAGGACTGTGTAGTTGCAAGGAGGTGGAGGGTTGTGCTTTTGGAGAGGGAGGATGAAAATTTTGGGTGCGTGGTGAACTCTAGGCTATCGAGTTATTATTTGTCTGATACACCTGAGGGCAAAATACATGGTGTCAGGATGCCTGACTGATGTGAGAAGAGTTGGATTGAGGCACACAAAAAAGACTTGAAGTGAGATGTTAATCAGTAACAGAGTCATCCTGAAACAGCTTGCAATGCCAAGTAGAGATGTACACTGCATAAAAAAGAAGCAATGTGCACAAGTGTGTTTATTCCAAGTATGAAAGAACTGTCGCTCACTCTTAAAAACAGGGCAATTGATTGCTTTTGAGAAGAAGTAGTAGAGTTTAATAGAAAACGTGTCCCTATGCCCTTTGTTCTCTGTAATGTTCTTCAGCTCTGATAGCTTTGGTGTGAAATGCCTGATGAACACCCAGAGGGTAGCTGTGTAATTCCACCTTACCCAGTCTGGGTTCTGGCCGCCAGCATTCCTGATCCGGAGTGCTGCATCTTCTGGGTCCTGTAGCTGACCTTTTCCTGTTACCTGTCCAAAGAAGGGCTTGAAGTCAGTAAGTTTGTCAGAGAGGAGATTGTACAGGGGAACTCATCAACCTACAGTGGTGTATCCTGCAGGGGACTATTTCTGCTTTAAAAGGAAAGAACCCAAAACATAGTATTCCCATTGTTTGCCCAGGGCAAAATCTGGTATGTTTTAAGAAAATATCTGGTCCTTGACATTTTCATTGTCTTGCTGTTGGCTCTAAATTGCACACCTGAGACTAAACTACGTGAGTCTTCATGTTCAAACGAAGTAAAACATGCTTGCTTCTCAGATTTCAGTGAAATTTCTGTGCTGTGGTAAGGCCAGAAACTAGAATGCTCTTTTTTTTTTTTTTGGAAATAGATGGCTGAGATTGTTGTGTGGGTGTGTAGAAAGAAAAGGATAGGGACAAAGGGATGAAAAATTGGTGTGAGAAAACACAGCTGGCTAGGCAGCACATCTCCGGTGCATCGAGCAGTCACTCTGTGTACCCAGAGAGTGATAACACAGAAAAAAAACATTCCTTTCCATTGCCTGTGTTTGTCTACTTGCCCCATTGCCCACGTGCACTTCCTCAGATGTGAAGAAGTGGTCTTCGTGCTGCTGTTTCACCCTGGGTAGAAGCAGTGGTGAAATAGTGCTGGGAGCATTTAAATGTAACTAGAAAAAGAGTTATGAGATTAAAGCTACTTTGTGTGTGGCACAATATTGTAGCTTGTCCTGACACATAAAAAAACACACCAACCCCCAAAATATTAATTTAAATAACTCCATGGGTTTTGTCCTAGCTAAAATGAGGAACATCTCAGTCATAAATAGTGAGAAGGAGGAATATATTTAGGATTATTGAGTCTTTTTTCAATCAGATGGATTTGTTCTTCAGTATTTAATGACTAGGGTGTCCTTTTGGCACTCAAAAGCTATAGCCAAGCTGCAGATGTTTGAGATGATACTTGACTTCTGACTATATCTGCCTAATGATAGCCAGGAGTTTTAACTCTTCCTGTGGAGTCTTCTGTTGTTTGTATTGTGATAGTACTAACAGAGCAGCCTTAGTACGCAACAAACTACTGCTGGTTGCAAAATACTTGAGATTCTCCGTGTTATAAGGATTCTAAACTCTCTTTTTGTGGGGTCCATTGGTATTTTTCCATTATTATTCCTTCTGTCTGATTCGTCTCTTGTTTTTAGTGCTATATCCAAGAAGCGTTTTATAGTCTTTGATTCAAGGTAACTGAGGAACTAGGACAACAGTCTTGCTTCCTTTGTTTTAAAGTGCTTTAGCTGCCCCTGTCTTCAACTGACATGTGTCATCGTTACAGGGGCTGAGACTGGTTTATCACTATGAGGGTATAACCAAAACCTGTGTATTCTACACCGTCATTCCTGATGGGCTGTTAATGATAAATCATTTGGCAACAGCTGCCCAGAGCACACTGCACACCTCAGGCCACAACAGATAAGGAAAGAGATCCAGGGAGACATTAACACCTCCACACCCAGCTGGAGGGGTCCTCCCTGCTAATGGGCCCAGCTGCACTGACACAATAGGTACTTACAGTGGCCCACATCATCCAAAATATCCCAGCACTCAGAGATAGAACAATCATTGTGAAACTCCTTGCCCTGGGGGAGGTACTGGGGATATATAATCCTAGAAGTTTGAGAATGGGCAACCATCTCATCAGACCCAGAGAGGGAACAGCAACTCCAGCAGGACTGTGGCTGCCACTCTTGAGGAGACTGCTACCATTTCTCCAACAGACCATCATCCCCAACTACCAGGTTTTTCCTTTCCTTCTGCTCTGCACGCAGGGGCACCACACAGTGGTGGGGCAGGGGCTCACGAGCACCGTGCTGTTCCTGTCCCAGGGGGACTGGGTTGTACTTTGTTCTTGTGGGTCAAAGCGGTTTTGTTATCTTGTGTCATTGTATGTATTGTGATCTTTTAGTAAAATTGTAGCTTTGACTTGTGGTCTCTCCAGTTTGGGTTCATTTCTCCTGCTAGTTTACTTCTAAACCAGGACAGCATGTCACTTGCAACTGCACTTTGGTCCTGCCCTCATAGCAAGGCATCTCTACCCTGTTGCAAACATGTTCAGAGATTTGTTTATTTCAGGGGAACTTTTTCAACTAAGAGATGATACGAGAACTCTCCCTCATGTAAAGTTACACTTTTTAAAGGATCTGTGTCTGTGGTGTGGTGACCTCCCACCAAAATGGCTGTCCAGGGTAATTTGGTGCTCTGAAAATTAGGTAAGCAAGAGCAGTGCTGCTTTTCTTTCACCTTTTCTCGCTGCTGATAGGGAAAATTATCTTGTAGATGATTGTGTATCTTTTAATGGTATTTTTCAGAAAAAGTGAAGCCTCTTTCTTAAAAATACTGTCAAGTCCTTATTCCTAAATAAGCAAGTACTTTGCAGCCAGAAGCTCTGCCCTGCCTGAGAGAGGAGGAATTAATTAGCAGCCTTCCTGCTAGATGGTGTCCTCTTTCACTCTTCTCAGATTGCAAAGGTTAAGAATGAGGAGAAAAAAACCATCTGATACCTCTCTTGGTGACTTGATGCTGGCCAGCCTGGGACAGTTTACAGCAAGCATGCTGAGTAGAGTTCAGTTAAAGTTTCCACCAGCCAGGGCCTTTGCAGAACTTAGCTGTTGCCATTCCCACTTCATACATCTTGTCTGTTCATGATGCCCTTCCCTTGGAGCAGTCCTTGTTAGTCACTGCTGAGAGGTGCTGGGGACGGAGGGCATGGCTGCTGTGGTATGAAGGGCAAGAAGCAGCATTGTCACTACAGGCTGCAGCTTTGATTGTGCTCCTGAGGTTTCATGAGGGATTTGCTGTGATGTGGCTCACGGGCTGAAAAACCCAACACTTTATCTCCAAACCCTCCCACCCTCTGCTTAGCACTTCACTGTCAGAGTAGGAAGCAGCCTTTCTCTTGACTTCATTTTGTTCACTAACCATTGCTCTAAGAAAGCATGAAATTTCTGCAACTACCTATAGAAAAAAAAAACGTTTTCACTTATGGTTATATAGAAACTGTTTTGTGACAGTCTTTGAACTACATGTCCCCCTTCCATGCCTGAAACTTGTTAGTCCTACTGTTACAGAAGGTTTTTGTTGATAGTACAGATACATTAGCATTGTAGCAGGACACATACAAGCTGCTACGCTTGACCCCTGAGGCTTCTGCAGAAGGTCACATTGGAGAGGCTGGAATTCCTGCCTTAATTACATTGAAGTAGAATATCCATGCTGGTTTTCCCAAAAGATTAACAGAATGATACTGCATTGCTTTGAAATGTGATCTCAGAGCATCTAGCTCTCAGGATAGCTTCTTTTATGTTTAACACATGCATGGATTTTGTGTATTTTTAACCCTAATTACTACTCGTTGGAGTAAAATGTGAACGGTAGTTTATCACACTGGTCTGCTATTGTCTTTGTCTTTCTTACCAGAAGCTTTCAGTGCTCTCCTGTGGTGCAGTAGTGAAAAGGAAGACTTGTTTCCCTGGCTTTGTGAAGGGAATATTTTGAGGTAGCTATTATGCAGTTCTGTAATGTATAGTAAAGTACAGCTCTACAGCTTTGAAAAATAAACACAGAAAATTGCCCAGTGGTTAGGCTTGATAGACTGCAGAGATGCCTGCAGGCTGGCAGTTAAGCTGAAGGCTCTGATGTTGCTGTTCTAGGATTTTGAGGGGAAGCATGCTAGAAGAAACTGTGTGCCTTTCCTTCCTTATATATAGCTTGGCTCACACAGCAAGTAGATTCTTGCCTCCAAAACTACTATGCTGTGATATGTGGTATCAGAGTATCTGCTGCATCGTGAAGAAGTGGTTTATTAATTGTGGGCCCTCACATGGTCAACACAGTTTTTGTAGGTGCCCCTGTTTCATACAGTGTTTGGTTTGGTTTCTCTATGCTTTTGGTCTGAGGTGGTGCCAGAGTACATCTGGATACCTTGTCTTTGTCTTAACTTCTGGATGCTAAAAGCACTTCCAAAACAGACTGCACCTGCAGGGAAAAGATAAGCATACCTATTTTCAGTGCTGTTTCTCCCAAAACAGTCTAGTCTCCAACTGTTTGGGAAATAGTCTCTCTTTAATTATGATCATTTTCTTCCTTTTCCTCTTTTTTCCTTTCTTTTTCTCTCTCATAAGTACTGATAAGCTTGGAAAACTTGTTCATGCACCTGAATTACCCCTCCTCCCTTTTACCCTAAACCCTTGTGTACATATACACAAGCTACAGATGCCAATATTTTTTGGATGGAAGCCCACAATAATACTGTCACTGTTGATGAAACAGTGTCATGAAGCCACTTGCTGCAGGGCTGGGGGACAGGTATTCACATTTCTCATGGGTACTCCAGATGTTTATGTAATGTGCCTAAGCTTGCAGTGGAATACAAAATATTTGTGAAAGGCCCCCAGGTCTACCCATGGATAAGCTATTTGTCTAGGTTTTCTGAATAAAGCAGGAGAAGGAGCTTAATTGACAAGTCCTAATTAGCCCTGCTCTAGCAACAGTTTCCCAGGAAAATGACTTGAGGAAACTCTAACTCTTTAAAACTCTAACATTGAGTTTTCCATTCCTTTCTGTTTACTGGAACAGACTGGAGAAATTCCTGCTCTTAAATAGTGGCAATTAAATGATTCCAACTAGGATTTGATGCAAACTCAGATCTTTGCTCTGTTTCTTCCCTTTTTCACCATAAGCCACTTTTGTTTGACTTGAAGCTCTTTCATCTCATAGCTCAGACATTTTGAATAGATATGTTACATAAGGCTTAAGACACTTACTCTATCATCTTTTAATTCTTCTTCAAGTTATGTGGAAGTGGGAAAGAAGACTCAAAGCTGTCTGCAGTTTTCACAAGTTTGTATGAAAGTATGTGGGGTTTAAACTCTGCATAAACCATTGTTTGCAAAAACAGATTTAAAACTAACAAAAAAATTCTTCAGCACGTTCTGCTTATGTGGTCATGATAACTTGAGACTGCCCAGTTTTTATATCTTGAGGTTTCCAAAATGTACAGAAAAATGTGCCCGAAGATTTACCTTCTTTCTCTGTGATCACTGTGGCAACTTGTGTGCCCTGAATACATGGTTATCCTGCTTAAAGAGAAAACAGATCATTGAAACTACAAAATCTGACTTAGAATATTGAGAGGTACTTCACTATATGCATTGCCATGATTTCCAGAGTTTTGGAGGTATGTAGAGAAGGACAAGAGATGCAAGGAGCTGGGCTGCTTGAAAAACAACAGAAGAATGATTCTAGAAATATTAATGTGGCTCAGCTGGAACAGTGTTCCAGATGCATTGTCCCTAGTGCATGGGAAATTAGCTGAAATAAATATCTTGTATTCCACATATATTTCTGACAATCACCAAGAATGAAGTGGGCTGAATCCAGAACACTGTAAGTTCCATCATAGAAAAGGGATAGTCATGTTAGTTGCCTGGAACAGCAACATGGGGATGTTAGTGTCAAAATAAGTTTGGGGCAACTGGGATCACAAGACCTGTAGATAATGCTGCATTTCATTTGGTTTTGATGTGTGTGCGCAGTTTTCTCTCTTGTGAACTGCATTTTCTCCCTGTAAAGAAAAAATTGCATTTTGTGTTGTCTTCTAACCTTTAAACTTCTGAAAGCGGTGTGTATTTCACTAAGCTTCAGCTGTGAATATTGGCTTGTGATATTTAATTTGTCTTCTGGTTCTGCTGCCCCAAACTGGAAAGGTGAATGCTGCTTTCCTGAAGGGAAGAGAAGGCTACATACAAAGGGCACTCTGCTTGATGAGAAAAGTATACTGCCATAGGCATAAGCACCTGTGATGTGATGTGGATGTTGGTGGAGTTAGGAGCAAGCATGGTCTCTTCTCTTTGTGCTTGTTTGGCCTTCCAGTGGGTTTGCATCCCAACCAGCCCTATGGATGGTCTGATTCTGCCAAAGGTCCTTTGATTGTGCTGAGGAGCAGGCGGGTGCCACACAGGTGTGAGAGGCATCACCAATGCAGCAACGAGTGGAGGATGAGCCACATGGGATGTGGCTGATGCTGTGGCAGGCATCCTCGGAGGTGCCGTATGAATAGGCTCATGGTGCAGGAGAAAAAGTGTGACACCATGTTGTCAGTGGTGGGCAGAAAGCTCAAAACCTGTGGTTTAGCCCACTGTGCTTTGTGCTGACAGCAGTGTCATTTTGTCTTTGTAACATATGCACAGTTAAGTCCAGAGAACCTCTCTTGCCCTAGAAAATTTTGTTCTCTCAGGATCTCATGAGAAACCTTAATTGATGGTTTGGACATTATTTAAGCCTGGGGTGTCAGTGTGACTTTTCCATTCACATCGTTTCACGGATGAAGGAATGTGTGGCAAATACCCAGCATAATTATGCATGTTTCTGATGTTTCAGCTCGAATAATACCGCCCACCTTCCCAGAGAGGTCAAGTTACCGTTTCAGGCATTGCAGTTAAATAATATACGGTGTGCCAGAGAGAAATGGTGGAGTAACATCCCTGTAAGTTCAGTCTTTTATTTTTTGCTTTTTCAAGAAATTGTGAAGCCTGATCTGGTTTGTGTCATTGAGTAGGTTTTGGTATTGCGATCTAATGGACTATTTAAAATATATCTAAATGGAAGAGTATTTGTGACTTGAAGTGGTGATTTGTTTTTGAATGTACTTATGTAATGTTTTTGCAGTACTTAAGGAGTATTAGAAGTGTGTGTGTACTCAAAATCCATTGGTCAGTATCTCTTTCTGGTGGACAAACTGTTTGCAAACTGCTGCAACAACCCCGATAGTCCTGCACAAATCAAAGTCTGCTCAACAGCAGTGGTGGTGGGACAACAATTAAATTGATCATTTTTCATCCACAGTGACTTGAGTACCAACAAGCGTGCTGAGCCCTCACGCTGAAGTGATTGCTGCAGAGGTTGTGCTGGCATTTTCCTCTGCTTTTCCATTCTGTCCTCTCCCTCCCCTGCCTTTTGCTAGCTGCCCTCACAAGGAAGAGCCTGCTACTGTTCAGGCAGAATTGGTTGAGGTCACTTTGCTCGATGACCTTCATGTTTTATGCACTGTGTGGGTAGAGGGGACTTTTGCAATTTTATATGGCATATTTTTCAGCTGTTCAAGGGAAGCTTATTGTAAAAGGACATTGTACACACATATAGTACAGTCTAGTTTAGACATATAGCCCAGTTTAGTTTGAGAGATTTTGTTAGACTACAACCTTTGTCTGTGAGATGGTGCATTTAAATCTAATGTTTAATATATATATTTTTCTTCTATGTGTGGGGAGAGAGAGAGTGTACTAATATTTTATGACAGTCTCACTGCTTATGTTTTGGCAGAAATATTAGTGGATGAGAGGCTGGATATGAGCCAGCACTCGCAGCCCAGAAAGGCAATTGTCTCCTGGGCTGCACAGAAAGCTGCGTGACCAGCAGGTTGAGGGAGGGGTTTCTGCACCTCTACGCTGCTATCATAAGACCCCACCTGGAACATTGCATCCAGCACAGGAAGGACATGGACCTGTAGGAGTGAGTCCAGAGGAAGGACACCAAGACAATTGAGGGATGGAGCATTATGAGGGAGGGCTGAGAGAATGAAGTTTGTTCAGCCTGGAAAAAGAGAAGGCTTTGAGGTGACCTGATTGCAAACTTACAGTAGCTGAAAGGGGCCTATAGGAAAGATGGAGAGGCTTTTTACAGGAGTACATAGTGCCAGGACAGGGGGAACGACTTAACTGAAAGAGAGCAGGTTTAGATTAGATACTAGGAACAAATTCTTTACTGTGAGGGTGCTGAGGCACTGGGACAGGGTGCCCAGAGAAGCTGTGGATGCCCCAGCCCTGGAAGTGTTCAAAGCAAGGCCAGATGAATCCTGAGCGACCTGGTCTTGTGAAAGGTGTCCCTGTCCACAGCATGGGAGTTGGAACGAGGTGATCTTTTAAGTTCTCTTCCAACCCAAACCATTCTGTGTGTCTCTGAATATTGCTATTTGTGTATGCCTTCTTCAGTGTAGTTCTTGATCAATGCCATTGCTGAATATGCCAGCCATGATAACAATTTCAGCAGAGCAGAATATCCTGACCAGCACTGCCTGCGTCCTGCTTATCCTCCCTTGCTAATCTTTCTTGCTTATGCTAGGTCTTGCTACTGTCCTGCTTTGTTTCTGAGGAACACTGACAAATGTGAAAAATGACAGAGTGATAGGGGTTGAGGATTCATTGAAGAAAGCTGTTGTCTTAAGAGCTTGTTACAGTTTGACTCTGGCTGAATGCCGAGAGCCCACACATAGATCCAGAATTTCTCAGAGAAGGGCAAAAAAACCCTCAACTTTCGTGATAAGGATTACAAGCAACTGTTTATTAACTACTTCACACAAGCAAAACAGGCTCTAACTTAGAATATTAAGTATTCACTACTACTACTAAAAGAGCTTAAGAGTTTAAGAGTGAGAAGTTTGATGGATGTTACAAACACCTTTCTCCCCCCCCGCCCCTCCTTTTAGGATCCTTCACCTTCCTCCAGCAGCCCTGGAAGGCAGGAGTGGGGGGGTTACAGTCAGACTTTGTCTTTGCTGCTCAGAAGAGAGAGAGAGTCCCACCCCAGCTTTCCTCATGGGGTCTTTTTCCACAGAATTTGTGAATTATACTGACAACAGCTTTTCAGATTTTGTTGTCACATAAGTCACTTTACCATAGGTGCAGTTGTTCAGGTGCTGCTTGGCTGCTTCAGCATGGGTCTCCCTGGGCTACTGGTCCTCTCCACTGTGGGTCTCTTCTTCCCACGGCCTACAGGACTCCATCAGGCCCCCTGCCCCAAACATGGACATCAGACATCCCACAGGATCACAGCCTCTCTGCTCTAGCACTTATCTGATCCAGCATGAAAATCTTCAGTCTTTCCATGGGTTTGCAGGCAAATCTTAACTCCCTATAGGTTCCCCACAGGTTGCTGGGGCCCTATTTCAGTGTTTAGGGCATCTTCTCTGTCTCCTTCCCTTTGACCTTGGTGTTAATCAAACTTTTCCCTCTCCTCTCTCTTAAGTGGCCATGATGTTCTGCCTAGCTTTTTTTTCTTCTCCTTCTTAAATATGTTATCACAGAGGTGTTGTTGGCTGACCTTGGCTAGCTTAGAGCAGAGAGAATTCCAGCAGCTTCTTAAAGAAGCCTCTCTCCTAGCCCCCACCCCCAGCTAGTAAAAAGCTCTGGCTACTTAAAACCACAACAGAGCTACTGGTGGAACTCTGGGGAATAATCTGTCCTTTTCCTTGGAGGCCACATGCTTGGTTATTTAATTTTCCTGGTCATGGAATCCCTGGAAATGCTTGTTTTGTCTACCACCTCTCATCCAAAATTTCTGTTTTAATGTTTTCTGTAGAACGTGCTGCTCTTGAAGGTGTAAGAACATACAGTGGTTATTCTGGATTAGGTTGCTTAACAGAAGGTAATTTCAGAATGACCTTATTACTAGCTCTTCTTGTTAAATTGGTTGAGAACACCTGATGAGACAGTTGTCATATTGGTTTTTTTTTCTTTTGCACAAGAGAAACAGTATTGCCATGGGAGTGGCCCTTAGCGACATGGGACTTTAGAGGATCCTTCTTATTGCAGCCTGCTGTACCAAGACGCATACCACCCAGTAGCACTGTGCAGCTTGTGGTCCATCAACTCACTGTGTTTTCAAAGCTTTAGTCTGAAAAAATGACAGGCTTATTTCTCATCTTGGTCCAGTACTGGAACTTCCTCAGAGCTATTAAGGAGTGTGTGGTGGGTGTCGAGTCATTGCCAAATAGGGCTAGAGTTTGAAGGCTCTTCTACCCTTGCAAAAATCCCATCCCTTAAGAATATAAACTCTGGAATATCACTAGGAATATGGTGGTAAGGTCCACTTGAAAATACCAAAGGCAGCTAAGCAACATGTGTATGGAAAGCCCAAGCTGCAAAGCAACGTGACCTGGTGCAGGGCTGTCTTAGTGCCAGAGGAACATGTGAGCTCTGCTGGTTTTCATTTCAACTCCAAGTCTCAGATTGTGGTCTGTCCCAAAGTAAGGGGAGTTCAACCTCCAGGCCTAGATATGGAGATGGATATGAAAGGGGTATGGATTCCCTGAGTGTAGGTTCTTGGTGTTCTTCTAGATGAGATCAGCTGCCTGTGTTACATCCATGAAGATGTGTAGTGATGATTGGCATCTGGGGAATGTTTTCATTTTCTATGAGGACAGGGAGAGAACATAAAGAAAGAGTCAGTCACTTGAAATCTAGCAACTAAAAATTTTTGGGATTCGTAAAGGTTACTAGTGTTTCAGAGCTGCTGCTTCTGAAGATAATGTCTATCAGCTCTGTATTTTTAACTTAATATATAAGGTTAAGATATTTATTGAAATATCTTCTGTCTTTTAAAAGCTGACAGGTCACTTTTCTTCCCTTCCTCTTGCCCAGCTCAGATGGGACCAGAGGAGTAAGAAAGTGGCTCTCCATCAGGAGCATCATCACAGGCAGGTGAGAGGCTGTCTCACCTGGGAACAAGGCAAGCAATATAGAGTTTTATGGTCCCTTTCAGTTTCATTCCCCACCTTCAAAGTTCCTTTTCATTGCAAGACAAAAGAATTGCCTTCAATCCCTCTCCTAATCTCTGCTTTCCTTAAGGAAGCAAGCACAAAATGCATGTTGTTTCTCGTTGGCTGTGTTTCACAGTATGGTGATGCAAACAGAAAAAGGATATAACTGGATAAGGGATGTAGTTCAGGATACAACTGGTATGTTGGGGAGAGTTAAAAGGAGATGATTAGTAGCTGAGGGTCTTCCCAGTTTTCGTTCTTTCTTTAATGACTTTTTTAGGTAAGTTCACGCCAGTGCTTCAGTTGTGACACCCTCTTCTCCCTCGATTCCTTGCCTATCATCAAGTATCCCAACTAAATTGGCCTTATTGTAAAGCCCACCCTACTTTAGAGTCAGAAGAAATACATTCTATTTTTAAATCCAGGCTGAGTTTTAATAGCTTAGTTTAGCAGACAGAGAACAAAGAATTAAGATCTACCGGCACATGTTAAAAAGAATCCAGAACTTGAGTGTGTTAATGACTTCCTCACTCCGTAGAGGTGAGTCCCTATTTATGGGACATAAGCTGCGAATTCCCTGCACATGGGATAAAAGAAAGCACTAGGTGAACTCTAGCACTGTCAGCGAAGCTTCATCTGATGCAACAGCCTTGGTTGTTGGAGTAGATATTTGTGCTGTTAATTTTTAGAACTTTACCCGTTTCTGGTTAAAACTCAGGTCACTGATCCGTTGTCTGCCAGCTGAGATCTCCATTGCAGTGGTGGTTGTGTCACAGCGCTGTTTGTCCAACCAAGCAAAGGTCTCCTCTCACAAAGCCCACTGTGAACTCCACAGTTAGTATGGGGAAGGCACTTGGAGGAGGAAGTGGGACATGTATCTGACCTCTGAGTGTACAGTGAATGGTGAGTCAACTTCACTTGACATGACAGCTGAAGGTGTTAAGATTCAGCCTATCTGTTTGTGTGGCTTGCTATGTTTTACTCTTTTGTCACAATCTTGACCAGTTTTTGTTGTTTAAGGGCTGGAGTGTTTACCTATCACTTTTACTGTGTACAATTCACAGGCAGCCTTTAGGTAAAAAAAAAAAATTTGAAGGGACAGCCTTTTATTATGCAGTAGTAATCTTGTGTGTGTACCAAACATTTTAGTGCCTGACTGTTTTTGGAAGTGATCGGATAGCAAATGTGTATTTTATGACATCTTCCTATTTTTCATGAGCTGAAGCACTTGAGTCCAAGTGTGAGAACTGCTTCTTTAACACCTACTTATCAAATGCAATTTAATTTCTCCTAAGTGAATGATTATGCTTTTTACAGGGGTGTGGGATTTTTATTCACCCGTGCTGGACCTGGCAGATTTTTTTGAGTATTTGTCCTCTCTGCTGAGACTGTGAAAGTCTCAAGGAGTGTTTTGATACTGCTTAATTGATGTGATTTCTCCATGTCTCAGTGCAGCACATTTTACACTAGACAGTTGTACCTTTGTTTTTGCCACAAGAAACAGCCTCTACATGTTGAAAACTGATGCCTTGGGGCCTTTTAGGCACCAAAACCAGTCCCCAACTTCTGAACATTCTAAAACAAACCCTGGGCTGAGGCAAAGCCACACTTTCTTTTGCCGTGACCTCTGCCTGTGCTAAACTGACTGACACGTGAGAAGCCAGCTGTGCCTGCCAGGTTCTAGCTGAGCTGGTATATCGCATTTACTAGCAACGTGAGTCACCTTGCTCACGTAACTCCTGCTAAATTCATGGAGCTGTGCTTTGCAGAAGGTCTGTGTTTGCTGAGAGAGGCCATAAGAACAGGGTTGTTTCAGAAATGCCTCATTTTTAGATAGGTGTTTGTGGAGAGGAGGAAGAGGTGACTGGAGAGGGGCTCTGTGGAATCTGAAATTATTCTGCTTGGCGGTAAAACTTCCCTGACTCTGGCTTGTTTGTGCCACATGGAATGACCCTTCTGCATCTTTCTATCCTGTTGTTGGCAAGCTGTGAGGCTACTTGCTGCTTCAGGTTGTATTGTATGTTCCTCTTTCCCTCTGGCTCTCTGGTTGCTCAGAAAAACAATTCCTACTGGGACAGATACTTCAAGCAACTGAGTACATTATTCCTTATATATGTGTTTTAACAAGGCACAAGAAGCTCAAAGTCCATTTGCAGTACGTGCAGAGCATGTCTTTGTACCAAGAGGTGGCATAAGTTACAGCAGATAACATGTTCTGCCTTTAGCTCTGGGCTTGTTTTATGACCAGAATGTTGAAAGTAAAGTCGCTTTAGCAACAATTGGAAGTTTTTCTACCGGGCTAACAACCACAACATTATCTGCTACTTTCAGCTTACTAAGTGGAGAACATTTACACTAATACTAGAGAGTCTCTCCTTGCTCTATTTTGAGACCAGGTGAGAAATTTAAAATGTGGCGTGAATTGCTGCAGGTGATTGTCAGACAATCACCATTATCATTACACATATTTTCTCTGAGATACTGTGCTGGACCTTTTCTGCTGGGGCCCTTGAGACTGTCCATAGCTATGCCCTCTCACGTTGCTCCTCCTAGCAGCTGATGATCCTCAGTAATACCTCTGATGATCCTCAATAATACCTCTTGATTATTTTACTGTTTGTCAAGAATTCGTGCAATGTACTGCTCAGTATTGTCTGCTGAAAATCATAAATCTCAATTAAAAAAACGAGAAGTGCCACAGCTTCTGACAGGAAACACCCTTCCGTGGAGGGTTCACCTTTGTTGTAAGACTTTTCATGTGAGAGAGACTGATGGGAGGAGTGGAGTGGGGTATCCAAATGGCATTATGCATCACCATGGGGAGATATCCGCGGCAAAGGAGTCATGTTACTGTGGCGCCCTGCCCAGATTAATTAGTGTCTCTGCAGGGTTAATTAGTGTGGTGCTTTGTGCCACACAGACATAGCCTTAGTTTTTTCCTTTAGCCATTATGAGAATTTGTGCCAGTGAAGCGTACCAAGGCTGAATAATGCTTTTGACTACTTAAAAGCTTTCTGTCCAAAAATATAGACTATATTCACCAGGCAATAGTGTCTTTACCACTGGAAATAGTATCTTCAGATCTATTTTAAAATAATGTCTTCTTCACACCAAGAATGTGACTACCCTTCTGGTGCTACACAGAATGTCTTTAACTGACTTGGAAGTGTTTGTTGGACACAACATCTGAGGCATATCTCAATAAGTTATCCAGGCATATCCTTGCAGTTGAGGGGGCTGGTGTTTTTTCAGGTCAGCATAAATTCCTCTTTAGATAAGTGAATTAGGCTGCTGGAGGGAGGTGGGTGTGTTGAAGGAGCGTGTGGGAGGAAGTGTTGAACAATGTTAAAATGGAAAAGGAGAGAAAATGGAATACGTGTGTTAGCTGCTATAGTGAATTTGTCAAGCTAGTGAAGTATGCTGTGAAATATGTGGACTTACCATTAAAAATTGGTGACACTATGTCCTGGGGAGTTTAAGGAATAGCTATTCCTTGCATAGCACACTTAGTTTAAATCTAAAGTGTTACGAAGGTTAGAACTTTCTGTAAAAATTGCAAATTTATCAGTAAATAGACTCCCCTTTGTACGTGCAATATTTCTGCTTAACTGTTTGACTATGTTTGTTTTCATTTCTGCTTTTCTTTCTTTCTACTTAGGACTTGGTTATGCTAATCATTGAGTAAGTTTTCTGCCTGAGAATGAAATTAGATTGCCATTTATGAGGCAGTTTAGAAGAACAATTACTTTTTTATGTGAGATACATACATCCATTTTATACAGATTAAAATTTTGCTTACAGTGCTACATGTATTTTTTTAAATTCCCATTGTAACAGAATGTTTTATAATGTTTAGTGTTTTTATTAATACCTGTTAGGTGTGGTTTGTTCTCTCCCTAAGGGAAAAAAATGGGTGTGCACTGTTATGTTTTTTGTTTTGGTTGTGCTTGCATGTGTAGGAGTCATGATTGTGTATACAGGTATGCTGTGATTTGTTTGGGATAAAAAGCAAAACTGAAGCATTCTTTTCATCAGACATGAGAACATTAAAGTACGTGATAAATCTTAGCTCCCAAAGGATTTCTGACTTTTAATCACGCTTTGATAAAGAGGTGCAATTCCTGCAAAGTTGTTGCCAATTCATCTTGTGGCTCAAGCCATGTCCTAGTTCTGGCCTTTAATGTTGCACAGTTACTGTGTTTTCAAGCTGATCTGGATCAGGTGTGGGCATAAACTCTCTTCAGCTGAATTTCAGAGAGTACCTGGTACACAGTTTGTGCTAGCTGTGGAGCAATGTGCAAAATGTGAAACTGGTTGGAGAAAAGAAATACCTGAATGATCTTGACACCATGGTCTGGGGACACATGGCAGCAAGGCTTTGAAAATTAGGGTTTTGTGTGATATTGGTTGAACATCTGGAAACTGCTGTACTACTTTATACAGAAACATAGTGCGGGTGGTTATACAGAAGTGCAATGATTGTGGTACTTTCTTTTATCTGGGAATATATAGCTCCAAGGATATAATTTGTTTTCCATAATCTCTAATTTCCTAATGCATTACAGTTTTTAATATTATGTAAATGGAGATAGTTGTAATCAGTTTAGAATGTACCCTCATGCTAACAAAAGCATTTTTAAGGTTTCATGAATAGGTTGCATGCTGTGTAAAATGTTCATATTTTACATAAATAGCTATGAGTATAACTAAATGTATTGAGAAAGTTGTTAGAGGGGGGGAAGAAATTGACTGCCATTTCCTTGGGGTAACTTCAGAACACCGAATACTAGTTCAGAGGTCTTCTAAGTTTGGGATTTTTGGACTTCTGATTTTGCAACATGTGTTACCTTTCTAGAACCTAAGGGTCCCAATTAATTTCCCTGCTACACCTCCCAAAGACAAACCCTTCTAGTTTCCCTTGAAACACTACTTGTTATTTTAGTTTATGAAAATAACCCTTAGCAGGCTGTTTTAAGGATTTGTAAGTAGTGTAGGATTATAACTACATATATACATACAACTACATACATACCTATCTATGTCTTATGTGGGGACATGGGTCTGTGACATGCTTTCAGTGCTGGTTTTTTAATTAACTTATAATAAAAATTCTTTAATTCTTACCTGGTTTGATTCCCTTGCACTCCATTAAGGTCCCATCTCTGTAGTTTTACAGACTGGGATGATGGTCATCCTGTATGTTTGTACCAAATCTTTAGGGAAGTATTTAAGAACCCGGGTGATAAGAATTGTCTTCTACCTGAAAATAATCTTTGAAGCTCTCTTGAGTAACCATGCTCCATACAGATAAGTTCTGCTGGCCCATCCCTCCATAGCTGTCAGATGTCAAAACGGCTTCTTTTTGCAACTCTTCAACATCAGCACCACCTCAGGGTGCAGCTGACTTGGACTGTACTTGTGAGTGGTTATGAGGTGGGATATCTTGGTGCAAGGAACTGTGTTGTGTGAGTATGTGCATGCCCCGTAGTTTTGGAAAGTTTGTTCATTTGAGGGATTGAGCACGCCAGATGGATTGAAGCTGAAAAACAAATGTCTAAACCTTTTAGACATCTTTGCATCTTTTCCAGCATCTTTGCTGAATTGCTGTGGAGGAAGAGAGCTGCCTTATGTGCCACAGCGGTGCAGGCGTGAACTCCATGGCTTTTGGAGTGTCTTTACTCAGTGTGGGTTCAGTGTGTGTATGAGTCCTTGCAAAAAAGAATTCTGAAAAAAGCCTATTGAGGGAAATGAGGCAAATGTGTCTGTAGATGTCCCTCGTTTTTCTATAAAGTACTTCCATATGTCTTCCATGTACACCAACATCCTGGCTTATGTATTGCTAATATTTAGCTCACATGGATTTCTGATGCATTTCCCAGTTCAAACTAGTACTGGGTTACAAACATTTACTGTTGTGTTTCTGTAACTGGCATGGCTGTTGTATTCTGATATGCCTGGAGCTTTGTTTCTGTGCATTCACATGGACTGTTGTTTGAACAAAGAAGATTTAAATTGGAAAGGCAGTGCAGGGTTACATAGCTATTGCAAGATGCATGCTTTCTTTCCAAAGTGTGCATGCTGTAACCAAAATATGTCTTGTGCATTTCACCTTGGAAACAAAAAATGCCTTAGCCTTTCATATTTGTGATTGTTGGTAACTTCTTTAGCAGTTTGACTCTACCAGATATCAGTGGTTTTAAGCATGAGATGTATTGCCCAACATGTGCAATGACTAATTGGTGCTTTTCATTTCTCTTCTTGCAGGATGATTCCCAGGTTTCTGAATGTGCTGTCAAATGCTGACACATCGAATTAGCTGAATCCGCTGCATTATTTCTGATGTTTAAAAAGGTCTAAAGGAAAGTAGAGACTAGCACTTCTGTTACAGTCGTAAAGGTAAGATGTTATTTATTTTGCTGGAGGCAGGGGGAAGAAGATAGATATAGTCCTACAGACTGTCCCAGCCCCACCTCTTGCTCTGTATTCAACCTGTCCTAGTTGACCAACCTCGCACAGCCACTCTCTCATTACCTGCCAGTGGGATGGGGGAGAGAATCGGAAAAGTGAGAAAACTCATACATTGAGACAAAGACAGTTTAATAGGAAAGCAAAAGCCTCATGAATAAGCAAGTAAAACAAGGAATTCATTCAGTCCTTCTTAGGGGCAGACAGGTGTTCAGCCCTCTCCAGAAAAGCAGGGCCCCATCTCCCATAACAATTATTTGGAAAGACAAACACCATCATTCTAAATGTTCCCTCTTCCTCCTTCTCCCAGCTTTATATGATGAGCATGATGCCGTATGGTCTGGAATGTCGTCATGGTCAGTCAGGATCATCTATCATGGCTGTGTCCCCTCCCAAATCCTTGTGCACTTCCAGCCTCCTCACTGGAGGCTGACTATATATGCACTGATCAACAATAACTAAAATGTTCCTGTGTTATCAACAGTGCTACCAGTACAAATCTAAAACACAGCTCTTTATCAACTACTGTGAAGAAAATTAACTCTACCCTAGCCAAAACTTGCATAAAACTATGCACCTTAAGTCATGTACTGGACCCAACTACCAGTATTTTAGTTATAAATAGATTAACAGACTTTAGTAGCACAAAATTGATGCAATGAAGAAACAATTTATTTTTTGTCTTAAATCACAAATTCTACACTCTTAAGTGCCTGTATACCTTTCCATTAGAATGCCTTAGTCCTTCTATTCAAGTTTTAATAATGTTTTAGTAGTAAAAATATGTAGTCTTTAGTCCCTGTGGGATGCCAGACTGAAATTCTTCATCAGGAAAAATACAGATAAGTAGCTAAACATAGCTGTAGCTGGAAAAATTACCATTCTGCTTTGTCTAGAGCTCCTCCTACAATCTTTTGTTTATTGCTCATGTTTTGTACCCATCTCCTGGATTCATAGCTGCATTGTCAGCTGCACTGTAGTGTTGCTGCATTTTCCCAGCAGCACAGTAGACTAGCCACAGACTAGGCTAGCAGGGAGTAGGCTTGTGCAGTGCCCAGTGTACACACATGGCCTCTTATCACTGCAGAACTGTTTAGGTGACCAGGGGCTGGGTGTAAGTACCCCAGAACCACAGGGCTTTTTTTTTTTTTTTTAATGTGCCAAGATCAGGTTAAGAGCAACACCAAAAGGAGGGCCTGAGTTAAACCTGTAATAAGTGAAACCAAATGGGTAAAGGCTGTGTAAATGCTCTTTGGTACTAATTTCTGGGTTCCCTTAGGTTTGACAGCTGCTGTTTGAGGTGGCAGCTGAATCCCGATTTTATTTACTTTTGGTGAGTGTCACTGCCTGCCCGCCTTGCTAGATGCACTGTAATGTGCAACAAGTTCAGATGAGAGGTAAGACACCTAAACCTGAACTCATATCTTGAAGAAGATTGAGTCTCTAGAAAATTCTTACTATTTAGGATAGCTAATTGTGGATTAACTCTTATCTAGTGCTGCTTCCTCTGCTCTAATCGAAGTGAAAACAAGCAGTAGGGCAGTTTGTTTGGTTTTTGAGTGTGGTGTAAATCCTGTCCTTAGAGATGTGGCCTTGAATTGCTAAGAGCTTTTGGGAGCAGGTACAGGGCTCTTGAATCTAGAGATTCCAAAGGTGCAAGAGCACCAGCTGTTTTTTCCTAAACTGCGAAACTCATTGAAAGTGGAAAAGCAGATTTCCTAACTTTCTTCGTTATTCTCTGAAATTGCCTTTAGATAAGGGTGGGGTGGGGTGTCGTGTGTGGGGGGGGTGTATACATGCACGCAAGCAGACTCCACTGACTCTCCCTTTGGCTCTCTTGTGCAAAACTTGGTTCAGAGAGCGGTCAGAGGGAGCTGCAACACGCTTGGAGCAAGCTGCTGCAGCTGGGAAGCCTGCGTGTACTTCCACTGCAGACCTCACACTAGCACATTTTGGATCAGGCCTTGGCTCTTGCTCATAGAGTAGTCTGTTCCTCCTTGCAGGATGCTTTTAATTGCTTAGGTGTACCAGGACTCTCACTCATACGGAGATGATTCTTTTCAGTAGGAAAAACATCTGCAGGTGCTTTTCTGGTGGGAAAGAAGTTTTGTTACAGGAGTTAGAGGAAAGCATGACTGCTTCTGGGCCCCAAGATAGGTCTGTAACTGGCAGGGAAGATAAATGCTTAGAAAGACTAAATAAGGGCACTTATTATCACTGTGACTACTCTTGTCCCAGTCCTGTCTGGCTGTGTGCTGCAGCCATGTCCTGGCTGTAGAAGTGGATACCCTCTGCCAAGCATGGGCTTCTAAGTGAAGGAAATGTATATGTGTGCCTAGAGGGGCACTCAGGTTGCCCTGGCAGGTCCCCAGACCTGGCTGCCCAGTACTGCAGCAGGTGCCAGTAGTGTAGTACACTCACAGCCTGCGTTTCCAGTGGTGTGCAGTGGATGGCCCTGCAGGTACAGGGTAGGGGATGAGGACAGAGTGCTGTAAGGTAACACATACAGACATAGAAGAAGAGTATGACTGCAGAAAGGCTGGCAAACACGGAGCTGGCTTGTATCTGTTGTCAGGGAGCTGACATCGGGGATGATTGCTGGCTGCCTGGCAGCCCCTGGGAAAGACAGGAGCACTGTGAACAGTCACTAAGAAATGGACAGTAAGGGTAACTCCTGTGCCAGCTCTTGTCACAAGGCTGTGGGTGTGGAGAGGAGCAGGATGAAGAGATTTGCTTCTCAGGTGCTCTGAATTTATGTACTCTTCAAGTTATATAGATACTTACGTGTCTTTCCTTGTCTTTACATCGAGTAGCACAGTGACCTGTCCTGCTGTATATCTCTATACTGCTGGGCTGTAACTTGGTGTTAGAGAGCAGGAAAGTGCAGGCATTAATGGCAATAGCCGTCAATATAGGGAGGGACTACAAATTAATGTCTGTACACTAGGGCTACTAATTTAGCAAGTCTTAGGAGAAGTGGGCTTAATTTCTCTCTGTAAAATAGAGTATTTGAAGATCGTGTGTGCTATTATTGCATGTAACACAATAACATTTCATGGTGCTCAAGGCACTTGGTGACTGATACCTTGAAATACTAGTGTGACCACCTCAGTTCTTTTTGTCTGCGAGTTCTAAAGCCAGAATCCCACTGGTTGGAACACTTTCCGTGGAGAGGGCCCAAGACCGTTTTGTCTGTCTCTGAACTTTACTGAATGTAATCCCTGTGCAGGTCATTAAAACAGTGCACTTCTAATTGGATCACAGACTTTGGCAATGTGAGATGAACAATGGACTTATTAAAATTAATTTCCACTTATAAAGCCATGGTTGCTTCACTGAGATAGCTTTGAGAAATCTCAGGCAATGTGCTGTAGCCTTGATTAAGCCAAAGGTTTTACTGCACATCATCAGACTACAAAATAGCACTTTTCACTTTTCACAGCAGAAACACAACCTATTTAAGAGGAAAAAAAATCAAAACAACAGCCAACCTTCTAAAGAAAGGTTTGCACTTCTGACAGGTTAAAATACAGATGCTCAGTGGTTGCCTTGCTTAGCTAATTCTTAAGTTGTAGGGTTTTTTATACCTCTGTCTTGAAATCTGGCTATTTTTTATATTTATGGGCTTTACACACTGATTAGTTGGTTTAGAGATCTGTGAGATACTTGCATGTACAAAGGAGATCTGTTTTTTGAGAAAGCATGTGTATTGTAAGAGAATTTAAACTTTTCTCAAATCCAAATACCACTGAACAGAGTTGATTTTCTTTGCTCAACACCTACACAATAAATGCAGGTGGTTTTTTTTTTGGTTTTTTTTTTTTTTTTTTTGGGCAGGTATTTCCACTTCACCAACTTGAAACGGATTTGGCTCAAAGTGTGGTTCTTGCATCCTTTCTGCGCTTGTTTGTGGTTGTGCTTAAATATGCCACAAAGCCACTGAGTGGCCAGCCATGCTGTGCAACATCTTCCACCTTCCCATATTGTACAACAAGCTTTTTTTCCAGGCAGGGATGTCATCTTGTTGTCCCAGTTGCCAGAGACAGCTGGAGGGTCCTACCTGGAGTGGTGCTCTGGGTGTCACAAACCTCATGCTTGCAAATACTTTTTAGAGGGAAGCTGTGCAGTGTAACTGTAAAAGAAACAGCAGTAGAAGTCTACAGTGTGATCCAAACCCACCTCCTGGTCATGTTGCCATCCATGTTGTGACTGCTTACCAGAAACCAGGCAAGCGAGGGCCCAGGGGGCCTGTTGGTCTCTGCTGGAGCAGAGCCCAGGTAAAACTGTTGGATATGCAGACCTTGCATCTGCATCCCTTTGCTGCTGGTGGCCAGCATGTGCACTCCAAGTGCCTTGATGCTTTCTTGCATTTCAGGCATTCAGATGCTGGGACTGCTGTGGTAGGAAGCAGTGGCACTGACCAAAAGCAACCACCTTGTGCCATACCATATTTTGATTAATTGATCTGTAGAAGGGACCCCACCTCTCATTTGTTTACTGGTGCCATAAAATGCTGCTGAGACTATTTCTATAACATAACTAGTTCTTTATCTTGATGAAAGCCTTGTATGCTTTTCTGATTGTGCTGGTTTAGAAGTAAACTAGCAGGAGAAATGAACCCAAATTGGAGAGACCACAAGTCAAAGCTACAGTTTTACTAAAAGATCACAATACATACAATGACACAAGATAACAAAACTGCTTTGACTCACAAGAACAAAGTATAACCCCAGTCCCCCTGGGACAGGCACAGCACGGTGCTCGTGAGCCCCTGGCCCAGCACTCTGTGGTGCCCCTGGGTGCAGAGCAGAAGGAAGGGAAAAACCTGGTAGTTGGGGATGATGGTCTGTTGGAGAAATGGTAGCAGTCTCCTCAAGAGTGGCAGCCACAGTCTTGCTGGAGTTGCTGTTCCCTCTCTGAGGCTGGTGAGATGGTTGCCCAGTCTCAAACTCCAAGGATTATATATCCCCAATACCTCCCCCAGGGCAGGGAGTTCACAATGGTTGTTTGATCACTGTGAGTGCTGGGATATTTTGGATCCTTTGATGATGTGGGCCATTGTAAGTGCCTATTGTGTCAGTGCAGCTGGGCCCATTAGCAGGGAGGACCCCTCCAGCTGGGTGTGGAGGTGTTAATGTCTCCCCGGATCTCTTTCCTTATTTGTTGTGGCCTGAGGTGTGCAGTGTGCTCTGGGCAGCTGTTGCCAAATGATTTTATTATTAACAGCCCATCAGGAATGACACAGAGGATGTAGAATACACAGGTTTTGGTTATACCCTCATAGTGATAAACCAGTCCCAGCCCCTGTAACTATGACACTGATTTATATGAATTTGTGAAGGATTAAAGAAAATAAGTTAATCTGTTAACGTTTGGAGCAACCTAAATCTAAAAAAAAAAAAAAAAATCCCATCAAACCATTTTTGGTTTTTAGCGTTTTGCTCTCAGAACCTGACCTGTTGAGCACCTTTCAGGATTTTCTGAGAGTGACAGTCATTTTGTAGTATAGAAAATAAGTTCTCTTGCTTCATGTTTTAATCTTAACAAGAATACTGTTTTGAGCTGTTGGCTATTTATTTTTTATTTTGCCTTTTGCTTCTTTTCTGCATGTAAGGCACAAGAGTAACTCCTCTTTGTGCTAAATGTACTTTTACTTCTTCAAAGGAGATGTTTTGTCCACTAGGAACTGTGTCTCAGCATGCTAATAAAACTCACTTTCTGCCTTTAAAATGTTTATTCAAAGTGGCCTGGCTGGCTTACAGTAGCTGTGTGGGTGGATTGTCCTTGAATTTTGTAGACTTAATTTAGTACTGCACAATACCCAGTGATGGAAAACAGCTATAAATTGTCTGTGTGCAGCCATGCATTATTGATAAAGCGTCGAATAAGCTCTACAATTTCTTTATTTGATGTTGTTAGTGCAACAGCTGGCTGATTTGTAAAGACTTTTTTTCCCCTATTGGCAGTAAAATATCTCTTCACTTTGAACTCTGAATTTTCTCCTGAATTTTGACTTGTATGGGGGTGAAAAATTGCTCTTTCTCCAGTGCTACTAGATGTAATGGAAATGTTTTCACAGAGTAGAAACAAACTTAAAAGTCAGAGATAGCTAAGCAAACAGTTTGATTGCATGCAGAAGACAGGACTTTTCTAATTGTCTCAAATATTTAGAAATAAAAAATGGAGCATGAAGTCTTGCAGTACATCTAGAAGAAAAAAATCTTTTAACGTACTTCAGCTGGCATATGTTTAGAGAAAGTGCTTTGTTGTGAGTTCAGCATGCTTTGCAATTTCAGTGTTCCTTCAAAGCTTATGAAGAAATTTCAAGTCTTAAATTTGTCATGCTTTTTTTCCTGTTGACGCTTACAATGGGTAGAGTCTCTACTGAATATAATTAGCATATAAAACTGTGCTGTAAACTAAACAGTTCTTTCCATGGAGTTGAACAAAGGTACAAATGAACTGCTGAAAACACTGGAATTAATAAGTATAAAAAATAAATTTCCAGCAAAATTACAAAAGGTTTCATCTTCCCAACAGACATCCCACACCAAAACTTCTTTTTAAGCTATAATTTTTACAATGGTAGCTTCCCACAGGTTGTTACTTTAATACAGCCAAGGGAATGTACAATTTGTGCAAGCAAATATTGAATTAAAGTATGGAATTACTTATCTCTCTTTTTTATGTAAGTACATACATATTGTTTGGTAGAAGCATTCCAGACCTCTACAGATCTTTACTTTTTTAATTGTCTTTGTAAATGTGTTAGGGTCGTGAATTCACAAACTGTACTGATGTTCATAATAGTTTCCTTTATTCATGGAGAATTATGCATTAGTGTAACTTTTCATATATTTACAGCCTTTTAAGATTAGAAGTCATTAAGTCATGGAGTAATTAAACTGGTTGTGTAGTTTCAATCAGGAGGCAGGAAAAACTGCTGAGAAAAAGACTAACGTGACTGACAGGCTTGCTAGAGATTTACATTGAGAATAACTCATTCTTCAAAACTTTTTCATTTTCTAATGGAAATTGTGGAGTAAATCAAATACAGTGGCTATGAGTGATTAAAATGCAAAACTTATGAATTCTTACTGACTTTATAAATCTGACTCCTTCACTGTTAATATAAAATCATTTATCTTAAAGCAGTCTTGAGGCTGTGAAGATTTAAATAAAAACTTCAACTCTCGAAGAAGGTTATTTTGATATTCGAGATCATTAATTTTGTGCTTGCATAGAAAGCTGTCATGGAAGGGAAATGGGAGGTTTTCCATAGGTCTGGTAGATCAGTGGTAATTTGCTTGACAAAGTGGCAAATTTTACAGTAGTTTAAATATTTATGCAATTCATATGTTGCATGGTCATCTAAAAATTCTGTGCTGGTTGAAGAGGATACCTTTGGTTTGATCCTACAGAAAATATAAACAAGTGGACGTTGACTTCCCTGTGATTTTGATTTTGGAGCAAGTATGCAGCTGTCTGTGTTTTTTCACAGAGGGGCAGACTTCAGCCATGTTACTACAATGCTGTCTTTGTTACAACCTTCTGTTCAGACAGTTTGCAAGTATGAGTGTGTGTGCAATTTTTATGATTTGGTGGTGAAATACAATTTTGGAAGTCCTTTGTTCCTGATATTTCTTTAAAAGAGCTTCTTTCAGTAGCATTGTTAATGGCTGCTACTGTAATGAAAAAACTGCAAGATAAGGAAATACCACAAAGTACAGTGAGGTTGGATTCTCCTCTGTGCTTGCTCTTCAGGCAGTGCATGGATGAAGTTACTTGGACCTCTTCATTGACCCCTGGAAGTCAATCAGAAGTAGCCTGACAAACATGAAAGACCTTAAATGCAATTAGACATATATTATTTTCTTAATACTAACAAAATATGGCTTGGTCTAGAAAGGTTGAATGGCTCTCAATAGATACCTAGATTAAAAATATGCTGTGCAAATGACCTGAGTGTTGGTTGCTACAATCTGAAATTCTTTACCCTTTGGAAAGCCATTGTGGAGGAGAGAGTGGGATGGATGAGGTGGTAACAGATCAGCTTCACATGAACTCTGCAGGCCATGTTCACAATACAGGGACAACTGCAGCAAAATCTGGCTTGTAATCCTGTATAACCAGTGCAGATGTTGCAGGAGTGACATGATGCAAAAGGAACTCAAAGAAGTTGATTTAAAAACAAGCAAATAAAAGACTAGTTTTCCCAAGGGAGATCACAGACACTTTTCCTAGCAGTCAGTAAAATGAAAAAATGGTAGAGGAGCAGTGAGGCAGCTGAGCTTGACTTCTGAACAGGAGTTATCTGAACGTCTTGCATTATTTTTAAGGTGGTATTTCCAGTTCCTTTTCAACTGCATCAAAATGGGTCATTAAATTTTTTTCTTTCCAGTCCAGAATTAAGATGTATGTGTGGACATACTTCAGTTGTTTTTGAAAGGTACTGCCTAAAGTATTCTCCTTTTCAGAGCATAGGGGAGGAGGGTAGAACGTGTGTGGTTGCATCCATCCCCACCCAGGTGTAACACCAAGTGCTTTGTCTCTGACAAGTTGCATCATGCCCTACCGTAAGGACAAGAAAACTCTTGCTCTCCCTTCTCTTGGTACAAAAAAATGTGTAAAACTTGTTTGGGTGGGACACAGTTCAGAAACCTCTTCCAGATTTGATTAGTGTTACAAACCTGTCTTGGTTATAACAGAGGTGCCTTGTGCTGATTACCTCGCCCAGCTAGGTTGCTCATCCTGTGAATCACAGGGACATCGTTGTGGACAAAATCTCTTTTCTCCTTTTCGTTGTTACACTGTATTATTCTCCACTAATTTGAGAGAGATGGGAAGGATGATTAATTACCCACTGATTTTGGTGAATTACTATTTCAACAATGCAGTTATTTGCTTTGAGAGGTTCTGCAGTTGCTTTAAGTAGAGCTGTGTCCTTGCCTAAGGTCTGTAACTCTGATAACTAATCATGTTTTGTCCTTCTGGAGGACTCTATTGATTATCTTTCCACAATGAACCTGGTGAGTCCATCCTGTTTTGCAGTGTGGAGCACTTTTTAACTCCTTTTCTCCCAATCTTTTTACCATTTCAGTTGGTAACTTTCATGCCATTTCCATGAAATGTGTTGGTCGAGGCATGTTACCCATCTGCTTTTGTGTAAAGTGCATATAGCTGCAAGTTGCTTTCCTTTTTTCCTCCTGTTCTCCTTTTCATCCTCACTTTCTTTGCTGCTAAGGGATGAGATGCTAAGGGATGACTGCCCAGAATTTCCCAGTATGCATCAATGGAAACACATTTAAGCTGTATGTAGTATAAACATCCATTGTTAAATATGGCAGAAGAATTGCTGGGTAGGTAGAAACTGAGTTGTGTTGTTTGAGAAAATGAGCAGGCCTCTGACTAATTACAAAATAATTGAATAAGCAGTTTGTGTTACCTCACTGCAAGCTTTAAGTATTTGAAATATGATTGTTTTTTTAGTGCCGAAGCTTGATTTTGAAATGGAAAATCGAGTATATAAAGTTTGGATCCAGCATGATCCTCAGCTGTTCTTCAGGGTTTCTCACCCTTCCTTCTTCTGGTTTAACCCAAGATATTCTTGTGCACCTGGGAAAATGTGCTGTAAAAATACAGAATTATTTGTATTATTTTAGTTAGTTTGTGCTAGAGAAATTGCATTCTTGAAAGCTTTCTGTAGTGTGCCTATAGGAAGAGCTGTGTTGGCAGGTGAGGTTTAAAATACAGAACAGGCAGAACTCCATTTTAAAGGGACATCATGAATGGCAGGGTTTAATGTGTCTTATACCCAAGGAATTTTCCTTCCAACAGTTTTGAGGTAAGTACCACTTTAAGGAGCCTGTGGCTTACTTTGGAGTGAAATCACAAGTGACTTAAGGTTTTGTTCCAGTTTTCTGTTTTCTTTGTCTTGGCCTCAAGAGTTTTTCACATCTTCTGCTGCCTGGCTTCCAGGTAGGGACCAAAGCTGCCTTAGTAGATGTGCAACAGCAGTGGTAAGTTGTCTTCCATGATAAAGAAGGATACAAGGGAAAGATTGCACACTGTTGCTTCCCAAAGATCACACTGAAGTTTCAGATGCTAACAATGTCATGAATGTGCAAGACAGACTTGGGCACGGGCACTTGGGAGTTATTACAGCAGAATGTAGCTGTGAGTCTGCAGGTGTACAAGGAAAATTTGTCCTTGACCTTTTTGAAAGACTAATAGCTGATGTGCTTGAAATATTCATCAAAAGCCTCAAAATTAATTCCCTAAGAGATAAACCTGTAATGTTGCATTGTTGATTTTCTGAATCAATTTTTAAACTTCTGAGTAACTGAAAGAGTTGTTGAAAAATGTTTTTTCATTCCATTGCTGGAATGTGTCCGTGATTCCCAAAGGGTAAAAAGAGTTCCTGTACCAGATTCAAAAGAGTAGCAAGCGATCTCATTTGAAGTTTTTTCATAGTGAAGGATGAATTATGGCTTGTTGTGGCCAAATTAAAGTTGTAGGAAAGAGGAAAGTGCTTTCTGCTGGGCTTTTCCTCATTTGTGAAAAATGCTACCATCCTGAACTTGTTTCTCCATTATATCACTTCAGGTTAACGATTCCTTTTCTTCTGCTTCAAATTGAAGAGCATAAAATTAAGTTCCAACTCCCCTCCACTTTACAAGGGGAAAAAAAAGGCGTATTTCAGAAAGATTCATGATATTTTAAAGAGAGATGGAGAATCCAGGTGACTGATTTTCAAGAACAGTAATTGATAGGATTTCTATTCAGAGAGGAGTTTGGCTTGTTTAGTGTAACTTTGCAGCAGAAGTATGCATCTCATTATTTTGTGTGGCTATATTTATTTAACTTTTGGCTGTATAATTTAAGGTACTTGTAAAATTCCTTGTGACTGAGAGCAGACTAAGCAGGTAAATGTAGGTCTAAATGCATGATAATGTGCCTTGGCTGCTTGGTTTTTAATTTAAAATGGATAGACATAAGAATCAGTAACTTAGTTAAAATAGAAGTATCCTTTTGGACAGCACAAGTAAGTTTTCTTTATGTTAAAAAGAACAGTGGGCTACTGGGGCATTGCTAGGTATTTGAAACAATTTACAGTCTATTAATGGTTAATGAGTAATTGTTTGAACTATGTATTGGAAATACGTTTTCTCTTTAGACACCTAGAAAAAAAGGGCTCAGCAGTTCAAGGAATTTTGAAGGCAAAGGTGTACTACAGACATAGGAGAACTTGGGGACGTGCATTGGCAATGAACTGTGGTCTGAAGGAGTTGAGAGAGGAAAAGGAGTTTTCTTCTGCTGGTTTACTCTGCAGCCTTCAACACCTCTTCTGTATCAGATTTGCTCCTCGGAAGAAAAGTCATTGGCTTAACTCGCCAGCCCAGCAATAATGTGCTAAGCTGCCTTCAGAGTCTTTTGTACGTGTGAAGGAACTTAAATATTAATTGTGTAAGGATTTGTGCCTGTGCTTCAGACATAGGTAGTTGGTTTTTTTAGTTTCAAGATCACTAATGCATTGAGCAACAAAAGCTATAAACCCAGATTTTGAAAGGCATATTATAAACATTATTTCAGCTCTAAAGAACTTCAGAGGTTGAACTGTCATGCTTCCCCTTGTGTAGGTGATTAAGGTTTGCCTAATAGGCAGAATCTTCTGTTCTTGGGTAGGGCACTATGAAAAGGCTCTCTTGAGAGTGATGGTACAGGTGAGTCATTTAAGTCAGATATGAGCTGATGACAGCAGTTGTTACCCAGAGAATTCTGCACTATGAGTTTTGGTGTCCAAATGCACATGCCCTTCATATAGGAAAAATGAATATACATAAAATGACAGGGTGAAAGCCTGTGAAAAGAGGATAGGAAGGATATGTAGGAGATAACAGGACTTAAGGGAAGACTGCAAGCCCTAGTACTGTTCCACTTGTGAAGACTTTTGATGCAGTATAAGGCTGGTGGTGGTGTATGGATCATAATGGAAAACCAGTCTTCTGGGAAGCTTGAGCATAGTTTTCTACTTGTATTACTTGAAATACATGGTTGAACATACACAACATCTCATCAGCAACTAGTCTGTAAGGAGACTAAGAAGAAAGAGATAAATATCTGAAAGTTAAAATTCTGCAATGCATTTTCATCCACATAAACATGAAATAGGTCATAAACCATTAATCTCCTCTTTCAGTGACTTTTTTTTCTTTGGTTTGGTTTGGGAGGGGGATTTATTTGTGTGTTTTTGTTTGGTTGGTTTTTGGGCATTTTGTGTTTGTTCATTTTTGTTTGCTTTTTGTTTGTTTGGGTTTTTTTGTTCACATTTTTAATTTTTATTTTTATTTTGAAAAAACAAAGTCAAAAGTAGTTCCTGGTGGTACAGTATCTCTCTGTCTAGGGAATGACTTCCCCCCTCCCCCTTACATTTGTGGAAAAGATTCATTTAATGGGGTTTTTTGCTGCCTCCCACTCTGTGGAATAATTTTCAGACAAAACTGAAGAAATAGATATATATTCTCATGAGGTAGATGCAGTACATTATAAGTTTTGGGGTTTTTTTTTTTTAAAAGTAAAGTATATCACACAGAAATTATATTGGCTTTTGTATGAGTTATTAGCAGTGGGTAAGATTCCTTCTCAGACAGGAAACTTCTGTCTCTGATCATATCAGAGAGGCATATTAAAAAAAGAGAAAAAAAGGTGTTTAGGATTATGAAAACTGTTCAGTTTGTCACTATTTGGTAAATCCCAAATATAAGTGTTGAGAGTTTCTTTTTTGTGATGTGGTTGAAACTAGTTTAGAGTGCGGAATGTGTAGATGTTAACTTAATCTGTACAGCCTACAGCTGTTCTTGCTTGAAAGCCTCAGTAAATGCTGGTACTAAAAGAAGGAATAACTGAAAAAGCAAAGAAAACTTCATTAAGAACACAAGAACTTTGCAGTAGGCTTTGTTGTTTTGCTGTAGATGGGTCCTGCCTTATCCTGAGAGAATTTGCTTTAGAAAAAGGGAAAGTAAAATTTTTTTTTTATGTTGTCACTTTTTTTTCTTCTGTTTTCCCTACATATTCTCTAATCTCTGTTTTCCTTGTTTTCTCCACTAAGTACTTTGGAAAGTCATTCTGATTCAATAATTGTATTTTATCATTAGTATTGCTGCTGCATGATATTTTGCCAGTGTTCCCTGTAAAGCATTCAGAAGCAGTGGCCATAAAGTGATTAATTAAGTTAAAGGAACTGTCATTCAAAGAGCTGTATTAAAGTTCTTTCCCTCTTAGTACACTACATCACAAAACAGATGCAGGAAAGCAAGAGATGCAGAAATCTCCTGGCATTTAGTAGACTTTTTCCTAAATTGGTCATGTGTGGAATTGTCCCTTTGCAGCATGATGCTGAGGTTTACTGAACTTCTTCAGAGACAGGGCAGCACTGATCTCAGAGGTCAGACTTGGTTGTGAGCTTTTCAGTGAGTAGTGGGGTGAGTGACCTCAGGTGGCAGTACCTCAGCAGATGGCCAGTGATCACAATTATTGCAAGGCTCTTGTGTGTTCTCGAGCTTATCAATGAGACCTAACAGTTGTATTTCCTACCCTACTGACAACCTCATAGTTACTGAGGTTATAAAAGATACACTTCTCTTTAACACTGGATTAAAAAAATCAGATTGGCCTTGCTTTCACTGTAAATATTTAGCATATGTTTTAGAATTGTATTTTTGGACAGAGTAGGTTTGCTGTTACTAAGTGCAGGGTTCTGGTGGAGGAAGTGCATGTTTGTATTGCACTGTGGTTTTGGAAGGCACAGATGGAATTGGGGCAATGTCAGAAGACAGAAATACTAGGAAAAAGCTCTTCTCTAGGGAAAACAGGAAAAGGAGGCATACGTGTGAATTCTGCATACAGCAGGCTGTCCTCCAGCAGGTTTTTCAGCTGCAGAGGTTTCCTAGACTGAATCAAGGCTGGACAGTTGTCCTGGAAGGACAAGGGGAAGGCAAGATAATTGCACAGTTTGGAAAGTGATCAACTCTAATTCAGCATGCTGCTCAGAAAACTAACCTGACAAAAGAAAGATTTCTGCTGTTAGTGAGATGAATCAGTTGAGTGAGACTTGGAGGGGGAACCTGGGTAATGAATAGGACAGAACTTTGTCACAGTGGTAATTTATTTTAATTATTTTCTGGTTTTATGTTCATTTGTTTTGTTCTTCACACAAAGGAATTCAGGGAAATACTAAATGCTAAATACTAAAATACTAAATGCTGGTTGCAAAAGTACCTTTGATTTTTCAGCATGGGAAAGTGAAATGTAAAATTACTCAGTTTCATTTTGGGAGGCAGTAGTTGTTAATGCTTCAGATCATAAAAAGTATTCTCTTAGAGAAATGACTTTCAGGCATATCAAAGATCATGGGTGCATTCTTTGGTCATTCATTTTAGCCAATAAAAGCTGTTTTCATTGAACTAGTGTTAATTTTTGGCACCTGTGATCTTCTTTCCTCCTGTGTGATCAGGAAAAGTTAGAATCCCTGCAGAGGTTTTTCAGGCATTTCTGTCTGAGTTAGTGATAGTTATTAATATACCTATACTCTGATTGCTTTCCCTCTTTCTTTGGGAAGCAAGGGATTATTTTGTTCTTTAATCTAACAACTGCATATAAAAGCTTCCATGTTTAGAAAGAAAACTAACCTTTTCCCAGGAAACTGTTGGTATGCTTTTGTTGCTTAATCTGTGTGAGTCTGTTTTCCAAAATGGTACATTCTTGTAGAATTCAGTATCTTTTGAGTTGTCACAGTTTCCAGTTGCGAACCCAGTGACAGTTCTGCAGGAGCAGGATGTTATCCTGTGTGTACTGTATAAAGATGATTTCAAGGCTTGGACTTGTGCTTGGTGCAGGTGTAGCAGACATTGTCCATTAGGTGGCTCTCGGTTACGGTACATACATTTTGAACTACATGCAGGGTAATTTTAAAAGGTATTGGCTGTGTTTGGGCCCTCCTGCCAGACAGTTAGAACACATCAAGAAGCCATAAAGTCAGAAAACCTCAAAAGCTGGTAGCCTTTGGTCTCCTGAACAGTTCTGCAAATACTGCACTGTCTCTGCTTGCTTCTGTTGTTTGTAAATGGTTCTCTGTTGCAGGCTACAGAAGTAAGATAAGCTGGAAATAGCATTCCTGTCTGTTACAAGGCACTGGAAAACTATTATGCTTTTTCATTATGAAAGATGCCCTTTTAATTAGAAACTGAAAAGAGAACAAAAGCACTAGTAGGGATTATGACTCCTTCCTACAAGTGAGGCTGCTACAAAATTCAAGCTGCTTTTTTGTTTGCTCTTTGAATTAAAATCTGGTACAGAAATGAGGAAGCAGGTGACATTCGCACCTTAGAATGTATGGACATGCTGGAGCAACCATTGAATGGACTAATCTGTCCCTTCCCATTTCTTGGGCAATTAATGCTGGGAAATGAGAATTGCAATTCAGATATGTGGTAATTACCACAAGGACAGTTACATGCTTTCCCCTGATGGTTAGACTGATCTTTAGATGCTTAAAGTGCCTGTCACAGCACTGTGGGTACTGCCACAGCTGCTGCTCTGAAGATTTGTGGGAGAAAAACAGTAAGATAACGGCTGTATATGACAATCCCCTGCTTCATGAGACTACAGCAATACAGCATAACCACAGGCTTTATTTCAACATCTTACAGATCACTCCACAGTTCATACATCTGTGCAGTGCCAGGGAGAAGCCTTGGAAGCATTGACTTGTCTTCACAGTGCTTTGCAAGCAGGACAAAGAAACCTTTTTGGGGAAACAATGGAGGAAGGAAGAGCACAAGTTTCCTGTTGGTTGCTCACTGTCATCCTGAGAGTAGGCAAAAGGCAGAGTAGGTGGGGGATCTAGCTGTGCATCTGCCTGATCAGCTTGCAGTGAGACACCCAGGGAGCCACCGGATCCAGGCAGAGTGGTGGGGCTGGAAAGACCTTTCCGTAGCTGGCGAGGTCAGCTGAGGTGCATGCAGGACACCAGGGCTGAGGGCTGCTGTTGACTTTCTGCAGGGGAATGCCTTTCTGTCTGCTTTGCTCTCTGCATTGTCCGGGGAGCAGAGATGGTGGTTTTCCTGGCAACTCACATGCCTGTACTCAGGGCCACACTTTTTGAAAGAGAAGGTTGTGGAAGAAATGGGGTCTTTTTTCCCTTTCATTCCACTCGTATCAAATAGCTTTCTGAAGGAAGTAGGGCTTCTGGCTTGAGTTTCTATCAGGGAAGAGATAAGCTTTAAGGAAACTGAGACCCTGAGAATTGCAGCAAAGTAGACACGAGCTACTGCAGGGAATGTTATTTACTGTGAAGTTTGGTGCCTTACCAAGAGACAGTATGCAAATAAATTTAACTATTTTTTATTTCAGCAAATATACACAGTTTATATTAGATCTGGTATGCACAATTATTCCCCGTGTGTCTTCAGTGACAGTATACACACAGGGACATGGTAGGTAACACTGCCAAAATGGTTTAGTTACTGAAAGGCAGCTTGTATACTCTGTCCGTATTTGATACTGTACATAGGATATATGTAAGTATAGTAAAAGTTTGCTGTACAGCTTCAGTCATTGCAGGATAGTAATTGACAACTGTTCCACTGGTTGGAACAGTTCTTTTGTTCAGAGAAGTTAGTGTTAATCCTGACAGTACTTCATGCTTGAGAGTGTTTTCATAAATCTTTTTTATAAGCCTGTCACCAGATGCATGTAATCTATGAAGGAAACACAAGACCGTTCACACATGGATCATGGGGAAGACAGTCTTCCAGCTCTAATGTGCTCTGGTGAATTGCAACTCATGATTGCCTCTGTGTTTACTACAGACTGTTGTCCTGGTTTGGGACAAATATGTTCAGAGGGATAAATATTCTCTGATAAAAAGGAGGCCACAGCTCACCTCCCCCACCTAGTTCAAGTGAAAAAAAAAATGAAGTCTCTCACGGTGGAAGGAGAGAATGTGGAAGATTCAGAGTCCTTTTCGTTGATATGATCTCCTTCTCCCTTTGCCATGGAGGGGAAAATGTGGGGGCCCCCTTCCCCCCAGGCCAGGCCAGTGAAAGGGTCTCCCAGTGAGATTCCGATGTTCTAGTGTCCCGAACAAGTCCAGAAGAGAAACCAGAGTCTCAGGAAAACACAGAAGTTCCACTCTTCGTCCTCTCTAGAGCACACCTGCCAGAGGAGCCCTTTTCAAGCCTTATATCCTGCAGCTGTGGGAAGGAGTGTTAATGAGCCCAAAGGCTCTGCAGCTGGGACCTGGGTATTCCTGGAGTCTTGCTGGAAATTTCCTCCAGCAATTTCCTCCTCAAGCTGCTGTCTTGGCTCTCAGGCCAGTTTAAAGACAGAGAAAGGCCCAAGATTCATTTTTCCTGATGTAGAGTTGACGATACGGCGATACGGGATACATCACAAAGTCACCCCAAGACAACTGTCCTTAATAAATAGAATTATTTTGGCAGTGCTGCTTTAGGTTTTAGATCACAGCAACAACAGATATCAGATAAATCCCTGGTTTTGTTTGTTTTTTGTTTTGGTGGATTTTTTTTAATATTAGGCTTTGCATATGTATTTGCCTGTCTAAGTTTTGAGTAATAAGATGGTTAAAAGTTGCATTCAAGTAGTGTCTCCATATTGGCTTCTTGATTAATTCTGTCAGTCTTTGTATTGTCTCTGGTATTTATGCATAAAAGTACAACTTCCTTCCAAAATAGTCACAAGTTTTGAAGCTTGGCTGTAAGGTTTCAGAAACATGGTTGACTTCACAATGAAAGCATTCAAGGCAGTGATATATGGCGGCAGAGTTCCCAGGGATTTTAAGTCATCCATATCAATGCTGCCAAAACTCTTGCTGCCAGGGGGTAAAGAGAGGTGGGTGGACCTTAGCATTCATTTACGGGCCACTGAGACGTATGGCCTGGAACTAGAAGGAAATCAGAGGTACTGTAGTATTTGCCTGTAGCCCAGGTGTGCCTGATCAGTCTGGAGTTAGGCAATGCCCTCTCTGGCACACTTGAACTGTTGCAGAGCTAGTGCCATCATGCCACTTCAATATCTCTCCTAATTCCTTGTGCCTTTTTGGTGCTCTGAACAAAGGCATACCTCCAGTGAGCACAACAGCCATTCACTGATAGCCAGTTCGAATGGTGTGTCATCTTAGAGTCCCGTTCTGTGCGTACCTGTGGAACAAGTCTGGAAACTATTGAGAGGAAGTCTGGGTTTTATCAACTGTGTGGTACTTGCTGTTAAGTGCTGTTCGCTATGAACACAGTGGTTCATGGTTTCTCCGTAGACAAGCCATCCTCTCTTGGCTGCAGTGGGGCAGTGCCTATGCTGTTATACTCAGCAGTGTCACCACTACACAGTGTTAACCCATCCAGCACTCAGGGGTGCTCCACACACACTCCCTTCTGTCTCCTTAGGGTTTTCCACAACTGACAGCTGTGTCTCTTCTATAGGATGGAGTGTCCTTGATCAGTCTTCCCAGAAGGTGCTGAATGAGTCTTTAGGTCCCAAAGAAAGATACTGTACATGAACTGATCTCTATCAGCTGTCAGATGCCCTGCAGGACTGAAAGTTTTGACCAATGTGAAAATAGGATTGTTCTTAATCTAGTCTGCATTGAATTATTTAAAAAAAAAAAGTATTAATATTGCACAGTGTTAATACTATACAAATCATTCTGCATTGGCTTTAATATAATATGCAAGAGAATTAGTCAAAAGGTTTGGATGTGACTCCATTAATCAGTCTCCTGCTAGCCTCCTTATCTCCTAGTACAGAAAACACAAGGGGCAAGCTGGGCAGAAAGGTGTGAGTACAGATGGATTTCATAGGTTCGTATGGTAAGTTACTGAAACACAGAGATTCATCCATGGCATTTATGATGAGGAGACACCTGATGCTTGGGTGATAATCATGCATATGAGTCTGCTGCCCCTCTGCCTGTGAATGGAAGGTGATGCAATTTGAGATTCATGCATGTTTGTGGTAAACCTGTGTGAACAGTCTTTTTGAAAAATACATTAAAGGCTTTGCTTTTTTAGATGTTAGCATATTCTGAGCAGAAGTCTGCTCCAAAGGCTTGGCTTTCCTTTGCTGAAAATCCTGGTGTGTGCAGTAGGTAGCTCAGCAGAGAATAAGGTGCTGCATGAAGTAATCATTGAGATACACAAATTGGGGAAAAGTCAAGAATAAACAAATCAACCTTCAGAGGTTCCAAAGAGCCTATGTACCAATTGTGAGGAGGGTGAGGAGCCTCAGCAGTTTGGCAGCAGGCACCTCTTCTTTTCTCAAGAGACAGGCTATTTGAGGCCTAAGCTATCAGGTAATATCTGTATAAATCTGCATGAGTATGCCTGGAAGGATGTTCTGTCTCTCTGTTCAACAGGATGGCCTCCTTTGCAAACATTGTTTTTCATAACGTGCTGGGTATATAAATAAATCATATAATTAGAAAGGTGAGCAGATTTTTCCTCTCCATCTGAGAAAAACGAATTTCAACACAACATGCTGTGGGAGTGAAAAGAGTCTTTATTTCCTAGTTGGTGTTAATGCCTAGATTTTCCAGGCTTCTCTCAAATATGTATCTTAGGTTAGGCATTCCTTAGAAAAGTGCTCTATTTGTGGATGAACAACACCCCCCCAAACAATTTCTGTCTGGGTACTTGCACAACCTGATGAAGAGCTAGTAAAATATTTTCATGCTTTTGAAATTTAGTTAGCAATTATGGATAAGTTTTGGCATGTGTCTGTGGAGATGAGATACAGAGCTTATGCCTCCTTTGAAGTGTTGTTCCATATTGTTTAGAAATGCTAAGTGTTGATTAAAAAAAAAAAAGAACCAGGAAGCTAGCTGTCTGGAAAGGTTTCAGATAAGTGTAGGTTTGCTACACTGTTGTTGGGCTCTTTCTAGAGTTTGAGTTTAGCATGCATTTATCCATAAAAAGACGAATACTTAAAAGTTACAGAGTTGCTTCTGTTAAGGCTGCCTCTAGTGGAAGAAATGATCAGAAGTGGTGCTTTCCTTCTGTCACTTTATTTTATTTATACAGGTGTGTCTGTACTGGACCAGGTCAAGGTCCACAAGGTTCAGTCTATTCCCTGGCAGTGACCAGAGAAAAGCGACCAGGGAATATTGCATAAGAACAGGGTGAGCACATAGTGCATTCCTGGAATATACAACTGATCTCTAATAATTTGTGATCCAGCGCTTTCTCAAGCCACAATTAGGTCTTTCTAAGTTTCAATAGCCTTGGTGGACAAATGCATTGTATTTTTCTGTCATCTGGGTTTTTTAGATATGGGTAACGTTTAGCACAGTCGATATCCTGTGGCAGAGTGTGTTTCATGGTCTACTTAGATTGTGTGAATGCACCTCATTTTTATTTTCTTCTGCCTGACATTCTGTAGTTTTTGCAAACCTGGGAAACATTTGATCCTTGTAAATCTGTTCATATTTTTTAAGCCACATGTTTAATGACTCTTAATGGAAGTTTTGATTTTCCTGTCACATCCAGCAGTAAAAATTCATAGAATACCCTGAGCTGGAAAGAACCCACAAGAATCATTGAGTCCAGCACCTGACCCTGTGTGGGACCACCTCAAGAACCACACTGTGTACCTGAGAGTATAATCCAAATGTTCCTTGAATTCTGTCAGTCTTGGTGTTGTGACCACTTCCCTGGGGAGCCTGTTCCATTAACTTACCACCCTATGGGTGCAGAACCTTTTCCTTGTATCTAACCTAAACCTCTCCTTACACAGCTTCGTGCCATTCACTTGCATCCTGTCACTGGTCAGCACAGAGATCAGTGTGTGCCCTCTCTGCTTCCCCTCATGACGAAGTTGTAGACTGAAATGAGGTCTCCTTCAGGCTGAACAGACTGAGTGACCTCAGCTGCTCTTCATACGGCTTCACCACAAGGCCCTTCACCATCTTCATTGCCCTCCTTTGGATGCTCTTTAGTAGCTTAATATCTTTTTTTAAATTGTGACCCAAAACTGCACACAGGACTTGAGGTGAGGCTGCACCAGAGCCGAATAGGACAACCCCCTCCTGGACCGCCCGGCAATGCTTTGCCAGATGCCCCCCAGGACACAGTTGGCCCTCCTGGCTGCCAGGGCACTGCTGACTTCCACTGGCTGTTGACCAGGACTCCTGGTCCCTTTCCATGGTACTGTTGCCTGAAATCGAAGGAGACAAAAACTTCCAAACAAATTAATAGAGGAGAAGAAAAAAAAAATGCCTTTTAATGGGAGTTTTCCATGGTCCAGAAAAGAAGAGAGAGTGAAATCAGTTTATCACCTTTCATTTATAATCTTTGAATTCCTACACCCTTTAAGATACCCAACCAACATTTGTCTTGAACCAGTGTCCCCATAATATCCAACCCGAAATCTTCCAACTCCCTGAACCCGCTCCTGGATCTGCCCCCTGGAGCTTCTCTAGGAGTTCTGGGCCTCATATTTGTCTTGCCACCCTTGTTATCTTCAGAAAGAACGTAAACATTGCTAAGAAAGGCCTAGTATTACCTCTTTAAGTGAGCCTATACAGGCAAGCTAGAATTCTAGAAATATGATGAAAAACCTCAAGGCATCAGTCCTGCTCTCGCAGCTTTTTGTATCCCAGTCTGTATTCCTCCCAGGTGCAGGATGTGGCACTTGTCTTTATTAAACTTCATATGGTTGGTGATTGCCCAGCCCTCCAATTTGTCAAGGCCTCTCTGCAGGGCCTCTCTACCTTCAATAGCTCCTCCCAGTTTAGTGTTGTCAGCAAACTTGCTTGACATGTCTTTGAGTCCTCTCCAAGTCGTTTATGAAGATGTTGAAAAGCACAGAGCCCTGTGGAACCCCACTAGTGACTGGTTACCAGCCTGATGTCACCCCATTCACTGTAACCCTTTGTGCCCATCCTGTCAGCCAGTTGCTCACCCACCACATGATGTGTTTATCCAGCTGTGTGCGGAACGTTTTGTCTAGCAGGATCCTGTGAGAGACAGTATCAAAAGCTTTTCTGAAATCCAAAAAGATTGCATCACCTGGTTTCCCTTGATCAGCTAGGGGGGTGGCCATGAAAGGAAATTAAATTTGGCAAGCAGGACTTTTCTATCATGAACCTGTGCTGGCTCTGACCAGTGAATGTGTTGTTCTTCAGGTGTTGTTCAATACCTCACAGAATAATCTTCTCCATAATTTTTCTAGTTACTGAAGTGATACTGATAGGTCTGTGGTTTTGAGGCTCATCCTTCTTGAAAACTAGGACAAGGTTAGCCAGCTTCCAGTCAACTGGGACTTCTTCAGATTCCCAAGACTTCAAAAATCATGGAGAGAGGCCTCATGATGACATCAACGAGCTCTTTAAGTATTCCTGGATGAATCCCATTGGGCCCCATAGGCTTACAGGGGTCCAGCTGCCACAGCAGATCCCGCAAAAGTTCATGTCCCTGCTTGTGAGGTGACCATCTTCATCCTGTAATGGGCCGATATTATTTCTGCACTGCCTTTTGCTATTAATGTATTTAAAAACCCTCTTTTTATTTTCCCCCACAATACTGGACAGCTTCAACTCCAATTGAGCTATGGCCACACAAATTTTTTCCTTCACGTGACAAGCAGCATCTTTGTATGTCAAGTAAAAATTAAAAAAACTTATTGAAAGGCAAATTAAAAAATACTTAAAACGGGGGGGTGTGGTGGGTGTGCGGCATATTTGTATTGTACTTAATTTCTCCTTTCTGCCTAATCTTCTTTTGATAGCTGAATACTGGGGAAAATACCTAGGTTCCTTGCTGCTGTTGGAGGCTTGTTACTAATCTCTAAAAATATGATTGGAGCTTCTACATGTGTTTCTTTTGTCTTCCATTTTGAAGTATTCTGAGTGTATATAGCGCAGAACAAGGAGGAGAGAGACAGGAATCAAGGAGATCCTGTTCTACTTGTGCATACAATAGCAGAGATTAGGGGTTTTACATATTTAGTAAAGACTTGTTCCTATTTTCATAGCATTTGGTAGTCATTGTTTTAGTGTGAGAGAGAAGGAAACATCATCTGCCAGTGCAATTCCTCTCCTTCCTTGCAGCTCAGGTTTGGTCTCTCAATTGTTATGTCAGTCACATCACCACTCCTCAGCTCTGCCTGCACATGGTGAGACCTGAGTTGCCAGTCTGGTGAGCAACAAGTTGCCAAGTCCTCCTCCCTCCCAGACCAAAAGACTGTTTCCCATCCTGCCACCTTTATGGCTGATAAACTTTTCAGTACGATTTACTGGCAGTATAAAATGTCATTGAGGAGTCTGCTTGCTATCAGGTGACCTGAGTACTGTCCCTCTGGGTTGTGACCAGGTGGCCACGTGGGTTGTGGCTGTTGTGGACCCAGGTACAGTGGAGCAAAGCTGTAGGTAGAGTCTCTTAAATTCATGGTACCAGCTGACCACTATGACTTTGTGAGACTGTAACAGATAACCACTATGGCCCCTGCAGGTAACACAACTATTGGTGACTGCTTTCAGGAAGCTACTGCTGTCATCTTATTTAACATGGTGTCTTCAGCTGTGTCATTAGCCTCCACCCCACCCCCCCTTACTTTTTGCTAAATTCACAAAGGTGAGGGTATTTTGGTTTTCTTCAATTTTTATGTAAAGGCTCAACTGTAGGTGATGGAGATATTCAGTTTTAAACAAAGCTTTTCTGTTGCTAAAGAACAGCAGAAGGGTGGATAGAAGTGACTGGTGCCTTGACCACACACAGCAGGTCAGTCTGTTGGTCACAAAAGTGACAGGATTTACCAGGCAGCTGTCTGTACTACAGACTAGTTTACTTTTCTCTGCACTGCCATCGACACCCCTGAAGCAAACTTTATTACCAAGCAAAAAAGCTTTGTAATTCCACTTAAAAGAAAGGTTCCAGACTGGGGCATGTCCAGTGGTAGTTAAGCTCGCTTCTCTGGACTGTTCAGCAGTGGAGGTAAGCTAAGTGGCATGGAACACCACTTTCCATGGTATACAAATGCACACTGACTCCATGGGATCCTCTCTGGTGGTTTTAGGGCACAACAGATAAAACCTTTCATATCTGAAAGAAGTGCAGAATGTTCTTCAGACTGTGCCAGTAAGTTAGCAAAGTATTCTTTTAAGAAGCTTTAGACTCCACACCGGTATATTTTTTGTAAACTTGTGGATCTTATTTCTTTATAACAAAACCAAAGAATTTTCCGTTCTCTTCTGGGATGCTGTTGAGAGACTAAGCATCACTGGATCACTGCTTTCAAGGTCACCAGCCCCAAGGAGGAAAGTAAACTCATGAAGACTTGCTCTAAGGAGAGCCATCGTTTCATAGCAGGAAAACCACTCTGATCTCACATGGGTGCTGAGCAAAGTAACTGTGTTAGTATCCTGCCCGAGAGCCATGGGTATGGAGGCTTATTTGGACACCAGATGATCTGGTATAATTTTTTGGTGACCATATCTGAGCAGGCTGCCAATTTAAGAATTTTTATTGTTGTAGGTTTTTTTTTTCAGGTGCCAAACTGCAGTTTGTGCACAAACATTCCTGCTTTTTATCTAGAAAAATTCAAAATGCTACGCCTTAAATGCATTCTGGATCCTGCAGAGGCATCACTTTACTCCAAGTGAAATGCAAGCGTCCTGGTTTATAAATATAATGTAACTTTGGCATATAATCAAAGGGATTACATCATCATTTGCACTTTATGAGTTGGTGGAGAAAGCAGGCAGTGGAGAGCTTAGAGCATTCAGTAAGTTTTGACTCTGGCTCTTGGAAGGAACTCCATCTTCCCCTCCCCTGGACAGAAGCAGGCCTCCATACTTAATGATGTAAATGGGGAGCTAGATGTTAGAGAAATGAAAATTCCTTGGTTAGGACAGAACCTGCACTAACAGTAATTTTTGGGGATACTAGACGGTGATGCTTGACTCAATAGCTAGTTGGCAATATGATTTCCTTACTCATCTTGCCTACCGAAAAGGCGGCCAAATAGCTTATGTGGATCCCTTACCAACCCATGATGACCCTGGCAGGGTGTGGACCACTAAGTGACCAGGGCCATGTCCCACATCTCTGCCTTGCCCTTGGCAGCTGGACAGAAATTGGCCCAAGGTGGTGTTCACTGCCTTAACCTGCTCATTCCTGTCTCTCCATCCCCTTGCCAGCAGTGGCTCAGACCATTGCAGGAAGCAGCAGAGTCCATGTTGAACATGAACGTGTGCAACATTTTTCCATGTTGCAGCTCTGTAACCTTCATCCTGTGCAGTGTACTTTTGACAGCAAAGACAGCCAGCAGAACTCTGGCTTCAGATGTTGTGCAATTATTGGTGTAACACGCAAATAATTTTGTTGTAACATCTGCCATCCTCTCGGGGTGAGGCTGTGTGTTTTACCTGTGGGCTGACAGTTGCTGGATGCATTTCATTAGGTTCCCAGACACACCCTGGTTTCTTTATAATTGATGTGCTTATTAAAAAGGGAACAGAAAAACCTCTTCTGTTCCCAATACCTGATACAATAATAAACTCTAATTTCTGTCTGTGAGCAAGTTTTTTTTCCCATTCTTCATCTTACACCTTTGGCTATTGTGGTCTGCAGTTAAAAACAGTAGGAGATAATCTGTGTTGGCCATTGAAAATACAGGAGAAGAGAGTTTTGTAATTTTCACCTCGTTTTGCTGCTGTGTATGGGAGAAACATGCTGAAAACCTACTCCCTTAACACTAGCAGTTTCATCTTTAAAAAAAAAAAGTGCAGCTCTTTGCACTAGATGGCAGTGTAGATAATTCAATGAGAAATTATTTTATTTAAAAAAATCATAATAATGAGGATAAACAGTATTCAGCATTTAAAACCCACTTTCTGATGATGACAAAATCCCTTCTCACTGCTTGTCCACCACACATTTGTGTTGAGGAGGAAGGTGTATTCCAGATCTGAAAAGCTTGAGTAGGACGTGCCAGTTTTCGGAGCTGCAAATAATTGTATTGCTCTCCTTTTCATTTCCTCATCTAAAATCTCAGAAGAGCTGAGGTCTTATAGGGCTGGGTGTTCACCTCCTGACTTTTAAAGATGTATTGCTGCTATACATAGCCCTGAGGAAGATTCTGCTAAATGAAAAGAGACAATTGCTAAATAGTGAGAAATAAGCTAAAATTGTTGGCTGTGATTACATATTACTGGCCAAGGGTTAGCAGTGGATAAACAGGTGTATCAAGTGCAGATATCGTGAAGGAACGATCAAAATCAAGCTATGATTAATAAAAATATGGCATCCTTCTATATATAAAAAGATTAAGCAAAATAGCTAAACTTAGTTAAATAACAAGATGCTTGTCTTGTACCTGAGTGCCAGTGTGAGAGTATAATCCTGGTGAATGCTGGCAATTTGTTATTGAATTTCTGTTGTGCTACTTTACATTGAAATAAATTGAAGGGCAGACCTGAACTGAGACATGGTTTCTGATGTTCTCCTCTGGCTTGTTGGTCATGAACCTCTTGGATGCTAGGAATAGTAAAAGTCCTTGTTCTGAGCTTGCATGTCTGTCTGTGAGATGGTGGGGTTTGTGGTTCCATGTTTTCTCTTTAGCGAGTCCTGTCTACCAGAATAGAGAAGGGATCCACCTGAAAAGGAAGTCTAGATAATCAGTGACAAATCCACTTGCATTTACTTTGAGTTAGGAATATAAGTGGCTATCAGGTGTAAGAAACTGCTTCTGCTCAACATATGTCTCTTGTGCGTTATTAGAAAAAGTATGATGCAGGCACCTCTACAGAAAACTTATATTTGTCTTAGATATGTAAAAGTGTATTTTCACCACGTGTTTTGTGGTATGTCCTTTAGATCTCACACATAGCACAAATAAGAAATTAAGGTTAGTGATTTGAGACTGATTATCGGAAGGGTTTTAAGGTTAGGTTAATTATGTTGTTAGGGGAGAGAATTATGAAACTTTAAATTGCAAATAGTTATCCACTAAATATGTATCCATGCTGAAGTGACAGCATCTTTCCATGACTTGTGTTATGTGAGGTAAAACTATAAAAGATAAAATAATAAAAAAAAAAGGCAGTCAACAGTGGAAATAAATCTTGGCTTGCAGACTATCAAACCTGACACCTATTAAGCAAAATTAACACATGTAATATTGTATATGTCTAATTAACACATGTAATGTTGTGTGGGTTGATACAACAAAGCTTTCAAATAAAAATGTACCTTGTTTTTGTAAAAATACTCAGAAGAAAGCAAGCAGAGTTGGGAAAAATAAAATTATTTAATTGATGTTCTTGACTTAGGTAGTGTATCCAATGTAAAAAATGTTTTAATCCTTATGGCCAGGTAAGTAGAAATAAAATGGTCAGAATGTTGCAGTTAACAAGCTTACTTTTTGTGTTTGCAGGTTCCATATTCTTTCCTTGTCTTATTAAGATGTCTGCTAGTTAACACACTGGATTATTCATTAATTTAAATACAATTCAGAGTTTGTCCGCAAAGTATGCCATTGGAATGAGTGGCTATTCTCTCTTGCCCATTGCTCTTATTAAGCATCTTAATATAAAGTTTCTTAATCAGGAGAAATTGCTGTGTGGTTGATATAGGCTGAATTAGATACGTAAATGTGGGTTGCGTTTCTTTCAAGTGAAGAGAGCAAATTGGATGACATTTACTTGCATTCTCTAAATAATGTAAGGAGCAGTGCTGAGAAATGGTTTGTATTTCAGTACCTTGACTGAAAATTTGCAAAATGCTGGTGCTGTCACAGCTCTGTCCACCTAGGCAGAGACTTAAAAGTATAACTGTGAGAAGACATGGTAGGCAAAGAAGGAGCCCAGATGTTTTAAGAGAACTTTGGATGTAATTGCTCTGTAATTGTAATTGGATGTAATTGACTGAGAAGCAAAGCTAGAGGACTGTGTAAAACAATTACCGCTTGAATGTGAAACTCTTATCTTGCTATTCCAGGAAGTCTTTGTGTTTTAAAAAAAAAGCCCTCTTGTAACTACAAGGTAACTGAAAGCATAGACAAAGATTCAGCTCTCCCTGAAGAAGCATGTCACATCTAAGCACAGCTTGTGATTGCAGCCTCAGCTAACCTTTCTGGGAATTCTGCAACAATTCTGCAGGCTGCTGTGCAGACAGTTGGTACTAGTCTGTGGTTCTGCTGGTACGTGCTCAGCTTCTCACCCCCTGCTTTATTCCCCTCTTAAATGTGTCTCTGCCACAATTCACAGCCATGCTGAAAGCCATCCCTCATGCTACTAATAAAACTGGGCTTCCAGCCGCTTAGAAAATGTCAGTTTTTGCTTAGCTGTTAAACTAATTGATATGGTTTAGTCAAGGATGCAATTCATTCAGCTGTCCTCAGAAGATACTGCGTTACTTATTTTAAATGTCTAGGACTTTGCTTAAATACAAAATAAAACAATCTCTAACATTATCATTTTGTTCTGAGATAGATAACGATGTTAGAGCCACAACACATTATGTATTCAGATCAGTGTATGTTTCTGTAAGTGTCGAACTGTCCTTCTGAACTGAATAGGCAGTGACAGGTTTCAAAAGAAAGGTTAGAAAATATATTCTGGGTAAAGAGAATGCAGTTGATTTTGTCCATAAAACACCAAGTTGGGTGCAACATGTCCAAGTTTAAAAATATATGGATGCTTCAGTTTTCATCTCATACAAACCTTCTGTTTTCTCTGCCTGTCTTGTATTGGAAAAGAATAGCAAAACTAGTTTGTTTTACCTTTTAAGTAAAAATAAATAAATAAAAATATATGCCCTTTCTGCTTTGTTTTTTTTTCACAAACTTGTCCACCAATACATTATTTGCACCATATCCAGTATAGGGAAATACTTCTGGACAACTGCTTTCCTAGGGGTGCTTATTAAGAATTGTTGCTCTTTATTTCACACTGCGGTACTAAACAAACAGAAAACTCAACTCCTTCCAGTTTACAGTACAGATGACCTTAAAAGAGAGCTGGCAGTGCCTGTGAAAAGATTGTGGTCCACCAAAGATAAATGGAAGAGCATACATGTTATAATATAGAAGTTACAGAAGATTGGGTAATAACTGGTTTATATTATGCTGTAACCACTGGGCTGAGTGTATGCGAAGTCAAGTATATTTCTGTGAGTAAGAGAGGAGGAATTTGTTGACAGGAACAATTGTTAAATGCCAGTGCTTTGACTGGGGGCAAAAGGAAGCTGGATTTGTGCAGCTGTGTCTCGCTGATAGGATGTCTCCTACAGAACTAAACCCTCTGTGGGAAAAGGTCAGGTTATTCCAAAGAAAACTCTGCCCAGTACTCTCAGCACAGTTTTTTAGGAAATTGTCTTGATTTGATGCTGGTTGAATTAGTTTGAACTGAGAGAAACATACAGTTTCCTCAAGAAGTAGACACAATGCTGGGAAATGAGATTTGTGGTCTTTTTGTCTGTTGATTATTCACTATAGTAAGATTGATATTACCATCAGGTTTTACAATACCATAGCCAATTCTGACCTCAGTAGTTTAAATTGTGCTGGAAGGCAGAAAATAGACATGTATGTATGTGTGTATATAAGCTCTTGTTTTTGTATGTATTGAGTCTTGGACTATTTAGAAAATTATCATACCTTGCAAAATATTAGAGGCATCTGCTGCTGGAAGGGCTGGCTATCACTTTGAATGCTTTGCCCAAAGAGGTTGACCAAGCTTAGGAAGCAAGCAGTGAAGTCAAGGTTTATAACTTCAGGGACTTCTCCATCTGAGAGAAATTTTATCTCAAAATTGTTGTTTCACTTAGTGAAGTTCAATGATTCGGTGAATTTTCTTGTAATTAAACCAATTTCAGAGAGGGCAACATGCCAAGAAACAGATCCATATGGGATCTACGCTGTTCACGTAGGAGTTCTCACTTCAGTGGAATGTGTTGTGTGCAAAGCAACTGCTCTGAACCTGAGCTAAATTCTGCTGTGAATTTACTGAAACAACCGCTTATCAGTTGACATGGGTCACTGCTTTTGCATTTTTACCACTAATGCCTGGGAAAGTCGTGTGTTTGTGCATCCTGTACTTGCCTGTTGTTAATATTCCCTATGACGTTCTGTGAAATAGGTGGGAATAGTAATACCTTGGCACTTGCTGTTAGTTTTTAGTTTATCAGCTCCCAGTATCCCCTGGCTTAATCTAAAAACCATCCCTTGGCTGGGCTGTAGGGCAGGATGGGGCAGCCCAGGCTTTGGTTTGGGGCATATGCATGCTGCCTTCAGCAGGTCCCAGCACTGCAGGCTGGTCTAGGAAATAAATTACTCAATTACTAAATGGGCAGTGTTTCCTTGTGGGTGTTTTTGCTCCGGTTATCACTCTGAATGGGCTCGCTGTGGGATCTTAACCATCTTGGAGGACAGAAGGAAAGGTACTGCAACTAGTAGTAGTGCAGACCACCAGCAAGCTGTGTGGGAGCAGCTGCCATCTGCTGTGAAAAGTGTTCCCCTGAAGCTAGGGAGGCTTACAGATCTTGATGTTTGGGTCAAAATTCAGAGCATTTTAGGCGTGTTAAGGTATAGCCTGCATACTTAGCATGTTACTACCCTAACTGCTTAAGTGAATGCCTACCTTTTGAAAATCAAACAGGGTCCTCATAATTCCATTAAATCTTGCCATTGTTAGCTTGCTGTTGTTCATATAGAAAATGTTTCTGCCAAAAATGGCATATCTCTTGGCTTGCAACACATCTCACTATCCTGTCTTGTTTTGTATTGTGTTGGTTGGGAGTATTGGGCAGTCTACTGCAGCACCTGTGGTATGGGGGCAGGAGCCACAGTCCACCAAGGCCAGAGGTATTTTCCTGTTTACGCACACAAAGAGCCTCAGAATTTTTCTGACAAAAGTTTCCTAAAACTAGAACAAGGCTGCCACAAGTCATTGTGATGCACTTTGATTTTGTAATAACATAAATAACTGTCATTTAATCAGCAGCTCTAGCAAGGTCAAGAATAGGACTGAGTAGGACATAAAGAATAAATGATAAATAAATAAAATTAATAAATCTCATCTAGAATTAAAGGTTGATGTGAGAGAGTTGGCAGGAAATAATTAAAGACATTCACTGGGAGATTGTTTATCTTTTGTTCCTGTTATTTATTCCTCCTACTTTTCACTAATGCAAATTTCTGCCCATGCTGTAACTACAAGCTGGTGCAAAACACAGCTAGTCCTGAGGGATAATGAGCAGCCTGATGTCTGTTCTGTGTCCCTGCTCCCTTTAGTGGTTGTTCTGTAGAGGTATGCATTGCTATGCCCACTGATGATTTTGGCAAATACGGGAATAAATTGTGTAGGTTCCACCTGATGGGGAGCAGAAACCACCTGCCTTGACAGTAAAGGTGAAAATAAAAAAAGCAATTGCTTCATAGTGTCCCACAAACAGGTTTTAAATACTGTGGTTTGAATGTGGAAAGTAAATCTTTACTGCCATTAATCACTGTTTGGATGCTGAAGAGAGTGACATGGTAAACTTTTTAACAAAGTCACTTTCTGGAACTGTGAAGCTTTGTTTAAAAACAAAAAGGCCAATTTTTGTAGAAAATGTGATCACCAATGGGTGCATCGGACATTAACTTTTGTTCTTGTGGAAACCATCTTTTGTTTTGAAATACCCTGAAATCTCACTCTGAGATGCTTTTTTTTCTTTGGGGTAAGTTTTTTCCAGGTTCCTTTTTTACACAGACAAAGCCATGCAGCTGCCACTCAATGATACCATACAGAACTGCAAGTACATTGTACTGTGTACCATTTTTGGAGAGAGGACAGCCGTCGGTAGCCTGACAAGCTCTAATCAGTACTGAGCTGTGCAGCAGTTTATACTGGCAAAACCAGTGCTTCTCAGTGCTACAGAGGAAAAAGCTCAAGAATCTGTTGTCCTCAGCACAAGTGATAATGTGAATGAACACAGTGGCTCATTGAACTTGTTTTCCTACAGTACTTCATTCTGCATGATAAATGGATGAAACTAAAAATGTTTCTGAAGGACTGCACAAGTATCTTTGGGCTGCTTGCTGTCTCTGATTTTATTTTGTCCTCCCTTCAGAAACAGGTAAATGGATTAATGTCTAATTAACTACAAAACTCAGCCTGCGATATTTTTCTGGAACTATGGCCTTAGAAGTTGTTCACAGGGAGAAATTAGTTATGTCTTTAGGCAGCAGTTGTTTCTTTCCATCATGAGTCAACTCGTAGTATTTATCAACACTTTTTAATAGGATGAAATTTATATTTACATATAATACTTGTATGAGTAGCATAGCAGTGATTCCTAGAGATTTTTTTTTAAAAGTGTGTTATCATCATTGTTGCTTTGAATGCTATTTTGTTATTGCAGCAAGGTAAATACATACTAATCTCATGGCTTCTGGGAGAGGCTGGCTGGTGTCTTCACAGGTCTAGAGAGTACAGGGAGTAATTTCTGCTGTTCTGTCCCACCTAGACTCAATAACCTGTGTGCTGCTGAGAATTAACAAAATGTTCTCCTCACGGTTGCATTCCTTCTGGCACTGTTCACTGATGCAACTCAATAAAACAAAGTGGAATTTCGTAAAACTGCCTTTTTTTAAAAATAGCCTTTTAAGTCTTTTGAGGCTTTTTGCTTTCCAAGCAAAGAGCTGCTGACGCCAAATGTTATATCTCTTCAGGTTTTGCCTTCCCACGTATTTGCTAATTGGCACTTTTGGAAAGGATTGTTTCTTCAGCTTCTTTTGAGCATAGCAGCCACATGTAAAATCTTTCATGAGGGGACATGATGGAGCTCCCACACACAGCTGTGTTTGTTTTGGTATGAGCGAAAAACCATCCAGCTCCAAAATAAACTGGCCATAAGGGAACACCACCAGAGCAACTATAGGTCACCTTATGGAGGGAGCCAGGGCTTATGTGCGTGTCCTGCAGCAAGGCCAGCTGTCTTGAGCTCTCAGCACAGAGAGGTAAACACCATGAAGAGTGCATATGTGGGTGTCACTGAGCTGATGGGGAGATGATGGTGGGAGGCACCTTGAAACACTGATGCAACTATGTAGCTCTTGTATGAAAGGCCAACTCCTGCTTGAGAAAAAAATCCCATTAGTTATGGAATGAGAAATCTTGCTGTTAACACTGATGCTAAGAAATTTGTTTTGGCTGCTTTTTTATGCTACTTCTTTACCTGCACCTGGGAGCAGACTAGATCACAGAGAGGGATAGTCACATCCCTTGCAGCTCAGGGAGTCCTTGCTGTAATTTGATTATCAGCAGTTCTCTGAGCAAACTTTGAAAGTCCTTTGCTGCTTCTCTATGTCCTGCATGAGCTCCTTAAGGAAAATGAAGGGCCAAATACCTCTTGAATATCTGCAGTCTGCTTTTTGTAGCTCCAGTGTCCACTGCTAAGTTCCTGTTTCTATCACACTTGTTCAAGAATGTGTTCTGGTATCTGAGTTATAATGCAAGGCAGCGGCTGGTGACTCTGTTGTATTATTCTGCAGCATGTTAAGCCCCCACCTATTTCTGAAAAAAAAAAAAAAGCCATCCACTACAAATTTTGGCAGTAATCATAACTACCTAGTGACTCTTCTAAAGCAACTGTTGATGTGTCATTTATGCATTGAAAGACAAATATGATGATACTCTTAAACCCAGCCGAGACCTGGTTCTACCTATGCAAATAGAGATATGCATGCAAAGGTTTGAGGTTTTATGCTGCAGCTTAAACTTCAGTTAAGCATAATGTTTGTAATCATGCAGTTCTTTATTCATTTTCAGCCATGAGCATAGTTCACACTGAAGAATTTGGTGTGACTTGGCACATCAGTTTGTGAGATGCATGCTGCCCATTTAACATTTTCTTTTCCTATTTTGGTGGGAGTGGAGATAATGTAAACTTGTTGGAGTCCAAGATATCCAGAGACTCCTCAGATTGCCCTGGAGGGTCTGGGACCCTCGCTGGGACCCCAGGAGGACACAGTCTTTGATCTGTGCCCATGGGAAAAGCTTCCAACACTCATGGATGAAGTAAAAGTAGTAAAAACCTAAGTTAGATTATAGTTTAGTTTACCACAGAGCTGAAAATTTATAGTTTCGGGTTTTATAGTATGGATGTAAAAGAAGACAAGATGGAGGATTTTGGGTGTTGCCCTGGGTTCTCTTTTCTTCTTCTTCTTGCTCCATGTTCTGCAGTGGAGGTGGCACAAAGACATTGGTAGAATAGATTTGAGGTAGAGGAAATGTGTTAGCTACAGGTGATGGTTATTGGTACAGACTTATAAATATAGTACATTGTAACAGTTAATTGGATAAAAAAGTCTTTAAAACCTTACTGCAGTCGCCATTTCATGGCTTTTGCAGCACATGTTTCAGAGTGTTAAGTCCAGGAGTAGGACAGCACGCTGAAACTGAGATAAGAACTTAATAAACAACAAGAGAAACTGGAAAAGCTGTGAGTTTGATTCTTTTATCTGGTATAGGACTTTGATAAGGGAAGAAAAACTCCTATTTAGAAGCCTGGGTCCTGACATAAACTGTAGAAGTTTCCATAGCAGTTTTGTTTTTTGAGTGCCATTTTTTTTTTTTTTAAATTGGCCCTTTAAGAGCATGCCTTACTTGCTGATGAAAATAGTGCTTGTCTATGTGTCCTTAAAGGCTTGTGTGCCTGAGCTATTGTATGATGAATTTTAGCTATATTTATAGGAAATAAATGCTGGTTTCCACCCTTTAAGAACTTTATTTCGGTGTGCGACCTAGCTTTTCTTTCTTGGAAAGGTCCTATTTTCATTAGCAATCATTGTTCGGTATCATGGCAGCAGGTAAGAATAATACCAATGTCCTCAAATAACTGAAAATAACTGTCATCTGGTTTTGTATTTTTTCCCAGTTACAAATGTACTATAAAATAATGATTATATAGCAAAAATAAGCATTTGAACTGTAATATTCAGTTGCCTACATAAATATAGTCTGCTTCTTAAGTCGGAGCACAGTTTCAGTTCTTAAGGTTTGGCTTCTGCAATCTTTCTCATAGCACTGTTTGCCTGCTATGGGATATTTCTTCTCTCTTCTCTTTATGATTCTCTGATGAAACAGCTGTCCTTTTACTGTGTTGGAAATATTGTTGACCTGTTTACAAGCAAGTACTGCTAATTCTGTTCTGGTAGAGTAGACTGTAGAAGTTTTTGTACCTGTACTTGTATAGTCTTTGAAAATCACATCATGTTTTTCTTAAATGATTGCAGGGAGCTTCCACCTTCCTGAAAGAGCCTTCCTTCCTGAAAGAGAAACTGCTGTTTTGAGTAGGAAAATATAGAATATTTCTAAATACTGCGCAATCTAATATCTTAAACCTTTTATTTACCATATTGCTTAATGGCAAAGGGGTATGCCATGTATGTAAATATTTATATACAAGACATGTGATGGCATTTAGAAGTAGGAAATGGAAAATTAAATGTTTACTTACAGAAAATTTTACCTGCTTACACTTTTTCAGCTTTTGAAACTTCAGTGCAGGCTAACATCAGCACACTACCTTCATTTTGTTAATTTTCTTGCCAACATTTTGATGCTGGATGTACATTTCAGAATCAAAGGGCAAAACATGGATTAATAATTAGCAATAAATATGTCCGCAGAAGTTCAGTGGTTGCTTTTGTTATTGTGTTGAGGAGAGGGAAAAAAGTATAGAAGAGAGGAGCAAAAAGTAAACGTTAGTATTTCCTCATATGGTGAATTAAATAGCTTTAGAAACTTAAGAAATTGAAAGTAGGAGGATTTGCAAAAGTCTTTAATCCTGTTATGCAGTGCTGTTTTGTAACATTTTTGGTTGTCTATTGTCTTCCTTGCAGTAGAAGCGTGCAGAAGTGTAACAATCCTCATTGCTTGTTTGTTGGCACTGGACTTGTTACTCTAAGGAATGAGAGCAGGTGAAAATTAGGGCTGATTAGCCCAAGCGAGGTCGATAGATCCTTGGTGACACAGTAGTGAAAATAAGTAGTTCCTCCAAATCGGTGAGGTGGGGAAAAGGAACTTCAGCAATCCAAGAACATAGCTAGGGAGACAACATCTGCTGTAACATCCCTCTCCTATAAAAACTTTTCTCAAGATTTAAAATCAGTAAAAGATTACCTGTATTGCTAAGAAGTGTAATTTTTCTTAAGGAAATTACAGTGTCTGCAGAAGGGACATATAAGTTCTGCTTTCACCCAGCAAACCAGAACCTAAGTCTTTATCTTTTTTATCTGACTGGAACAGACCTTGTTCAAATTCAGTTGCTCTCTTCTGGATTATGCATGGAATGAGGAAAAAGGAGGACAGACATAAATAAATTGTGTATTTTCTTTTTTTCAGTTCTTCCAAGAAAACAAATGGATGTGCTGTTAGCTTTGTATTGACTTGTTCACTGTAGCCAGGTGTTTATCATGTATTTGTGGGCAGTGGGGCTGGGGAAAACTCAAGATACAGCTTAGTTTCCTGGGGAAGTGGGATGTGGATAGAAATAATCTGAACAAAAGAAAGTGTCCCTCTGCTAGGACCTTTGAGGAAGGCATTGATAACTGTGCAGCAGCTTATTCTGCTCTCCAGATAATGTGAGTTAATATGAAAGCCATTCTTTTGTTACTAAGAACATCTGAATTAGTTTTAGTTTTATATACACCACATACTTTCCTGCTTAGGAGTTGTTTTCTGTGAAGAAACACATGAATCACATTGAAGATGCATTTTTTCATTGACGGTACTCTGTGGTGCTTTTCAGAAGCTTAAGTTCTTGCATTCCTTTTTTTCCAAGAATTTCATTCATTGTGCAAGATGCACTGCCATTTTTTGCTCATTTGGTGACTGATAAATCATCCTTATTTTGCTATTTCTTTATTAGGGTTCTGCTATCTAATAACAGATCAACTGCAAAGACTTTAAAGGTAACATATTTATGGATATCCATAGAAAGTTGGGGTTTTTTTGCAGTTTGTGCTGGTCTCAATCCACTGTCTGAGTTATAAGAAGGTGAGTTTCAGATCCATACAGCATTTGGGGAACTACAAATTTGATTCTAACTCCACATGTGCTGTAAGATATAGATGGCTCCTTGTTTGTAGAGTGTATCAGCTCGTGTCAGTGCTGAGATGTAGTTTTGGCTGGCTGACAATGGGAATGAAAGCTGAGTTTATTGGGATGTGTGTCAGTGCTGCCAGCCTCAACACTGCACATGGCAGTGCTACCAAACATGTCCCAACAGCTGGATACCCGTTTGCTTGTCAGCGCCTCTCCTTCCCAGCACCTCTGCCAGAGAGGTGGTGTGCCTCATGCCAGCAATCAGATGCAGGGCCACAGGTTAGAATTTTCAGGCAAGATACACTATTCACCAGGTTTTAAGTCCTGGCTTCCTAAGGTAGAAAGTTCTTGTGCAGTAAGTTGATTGACACACACTAGCAGTCTCAGATCTTGACACTATATATCTGTTTGAAAAAGTTGGGGAGTGTGAGCATGAGAAGATGCTATGAATAATTAATACAAATGTTAGGTCACCCTCTCCCTGAGAAGGAGGAAGACAGGTTGTGTGAACTCTATGCTGACTTAAATTACTCAGATTAAATTACAAAGTCCCTGAGCATTAGGAACAGGTTGTTTTAATGTTGGTTTGAGGGATGAGTGCATTGCCCCAACTTGTGGTCCTCTTCTTTGGGTGGGTAAGTTCCCTACAGGTGGCCACATGCAGGAAAATTATTTTGGCTCCATGCAATACAGAGGCTGTGTGACACTTCCCTGACAAGCTGACAAATCTTTCCCCGCAAGCTGATGAGCAGGAAGAGTTTGGAGATATCCAGCTAGCCTGGTGCCACTATGCTCTGCTGCAGGTGTTGCCAGATGGTCTCCAGTTGGTTCATGCCAGCTCCAAATCAAAATGTTATCAGGACTTTGTGACCTTTTTTCTAGTCAGTAACAAGAGGTCATTTGGAATGTCGTCGGGGTGGCTGGCAGGTTTTTGCTGCTGTATATCCTGTGTCCCTCCTGCCAGAGTGTGCAGGCTTGCAGTCTGTAGGCTGTGGTGGGGAGATACGGTGGTTTTGGAGGCAGGATGGGATGAATGTGAAAAGCCTCACAAGAGAGGGTTTGTGTCTGAGGGAGGAAGCAGGAAAAATTGTGTACACGTGCTGGCTGTTCCTGAGGCATACAGTGTGACGGGGTGGGAAAGGAGAGCAGCCTGGAGGATGTCTGGAATGTGTTCCCTGGCCAAGCTGAAGCTGAAGGGTTGTGGTCTCAGTACAGTGGAAGTGTTATGGTAAGTGCAGTCCCCCTGCATTTCTGAAGGGCCAGAGCAACTTAATGACAAGTGGGCCCCATGTTAATATTGAGGTTATAGATACAGTCTAGCACTTGAGGATACATGTTGGCAGCATAGGTTATAGAGACTAATGGAGAGTAGGACTTCAGGGTCCTCTCTTGTAAACAGTGACAGACAAAAAGCAAGAGCCCAGCCCTTGCAATATTGTCTCCTTGCCCCTAGAATTTTCCACTTTCACTGTGGAAAACCCCTGTAATTTCTCTGTTCATGTAAAGTTGATACTGAAGTCCACAATACCCTTATTGCAGTACCCTTATTGTGAGTAAAAAAAGCAAAAGAGATATCAGAATTTGGGTGTTATTGGAGGGGGAGGAAGTATCATTTAGGGCTAGATGGGTACTAAGCTGATCTGCTGGAGCAATCTCTTACACCTTCAGATGGGCAAATACTGCTAGACAAAAATCTTTGTCTTTGAACTTGCCAACTGCTCCATATCCTTGCCCTTGTCTCGTATCAGATTTATGGTTGCCCTGATCATGTATAGCATCTCAGACCTAAAATCAGAAAAAGAGACAGACTGAAATTTGGCTGTCTGCCTTTAAATATGTTGCCTGCTTGTGCCACTATATATGAAATGTCACCAAAGACTAAACATTTGGACACTTTATAGAAGAGTTAAATTTGTCTGTTTAGCAGAGTTTGTGCCTTAAAATCCTTGCAGCTTGTCTTAGATGCAAAGTCTAGGTGAGATCATAGTGCATTTAATATGTGCATTTTAATGTTTATAAACAGCCTTGATTGGTTTGATCATCTCAGCCTTCAATTTATCTACTTTTAAATTCACTTTAAATAAGTGCATTCATTTTAAAGTATTGGGATATGCATATGAGTTTTTAAACCTGTTCTTCAGCTTCTAATGTTTAAAGATAGTGTGAAAAATATGCTGTTTTGTCCTGCCCTACTGAATGATGGGCAGTTTATGTATATGCTGTAGAGGAGAAGGTGGAAATGCGTATTGTCCCAAGCAGAGCAATTCCAGGATTGTCAGCACTGCAAGGGAACTGGCATGCATGCATCATCCTCAACATGCATTTGTTCCTCTCCTAACTTTCTGGAAGCCTTTTCATTTGTTATTGGCGCTGGACTTCAGTCTTTGGATGAAGTCTCATCCCTCCCACTTTTCCACAAGAAAAATGTGAATAATCCAGTTTCATTCTTCGGGCTCCCTATCACAGCAAGTATTACAACCCATAGCAATATCATACTAGCTTGAATTCATGTACTTTCATGTGACTCATTATCCACTGGCATAAACAAAAGGGAGTGTCTTCTACATCACCCATTAGAAATTTCAGGTATAAAAAAAGGTTGGGTTTTTTTCTACCATGGATTGTGTTTCTATTTGATTTTTTTTCCCTCTCAGAAATTGGTTTCTGAGTTGCAACACCACATGGCCTTCTGAAGGTTGTTTTTCTTCTGTAATTTAATATGATGACAATGATGTTGTCAGGAGTGATTTCCAAAAGAGATAGGTGGTCTGAGAATGCTTGCAGGGTGTGGGGGGCCTTGCAGCACTGTATCATGGGTGTCATCCAAACATACCTGTCCATGTTTAGGCTCACAGCACATGAGAAAATATCATGAGCTTGTATGTTAGACAAGGGCCACCAAGTCTTCAGAATGGAAAAAGCAAAAAAGATTTTAGCCCAGTTCTATATAGGTGGTGTGTCCTCCTTACCATGAGTGACAAAAGCATACCAACTGTGATGTATAGAGTCCATGCAAAGACTTCCTTTTACCGATGAATGGTGATCCTGATAGTGAGAAAATAGCAAGAGCTGCCACTCCTGGATGACAGTGAATCTGCTGGATCTTGGAGAACAGGTAGGGTTACCAAAAGTCCATTAAGCTGATATCTTGTGGGATACTTCAGTGAGCTGTATTCCATCTCTGGCCTATACTAGGGAAAGCTGCTTGTTGGGCTGTAACTTCTGTTTTGTCTTAACTCTTCATTTGCTCAACAAAAATTACTGGAGGTTTTCTTCCCTCATATTAATTAGAGCAACGCTTGCTTACACTAAGAAAAGGATTTAGTGAACTTTACCCTATTTTTTAAGATCATTCTTACAAACAACTTTTTAGTAAGATGATGTTCATCATGAGGGTCTTCCACATGGGAGTATATATGAAAGGGTACAAAAAGGGCAAGTAAAAAGATTTGGGGATGGAGTTGCCTATAAACTGGGAGAGAAGATTGAGGTTTATAAAATCACAAAGGGTGTGGATAGACTGAATCTGCACTGATTTTCACCAAGCCCTGCAATGCAAGAATTTGGTGGCAGTAAAATTTGTCACACATCAGTTTAAACCAAGAAAAAAAGTATGCAATGGGTATTGACGGCCTGAGACTTCCTGCCCCACAAGGCAGCAGAGGCAGGTGGCATCAGCACGGTCAAAAGGAGGCTTGTCAAATTCACAGGCAATTTATGTGGATATTAAAATTACATTAAGGACATATCTTTAAATATTCTCAATCCAATCATTGTTGATGCTGGGAGAATGCAGAAGCCTGGACATACCACCAGTCACGTGTACTCTCCTTAAATAGTATGTCTGGTTGCCAGTGTTGAAAACAACATAGTCTAGATGGAACATTTGTCTGGCTCCATACAGAATGTTTGTAAGTTTGTTTCTGCTGGGTACTATTTTTAAGTCCTTTCCCTGTTTCTTGATACCAGTAAGGTTTGTGTAGGACAGCCTATTTCTCTTTTGGATCCTTCAGACACAGTTTGGATAATTCCATGTGGAAGGGAAACTAAAACCCAGCAGCTGATGGGAGAGCATTTCTGCCATGGCTGCCAAACATGACAAAGCAATAGTTAGAGAAATTCAGAAAATTGTTGGGTTATTTAGAGTAGCTAGAAGTGTCTTTCAAAAACTTTCATATATGTCCATTTTCTGAGGCATTTTGTGTACTGAAAGCTGCCCAGTAAAGCCCAGCTCTTGTGCAGTAGGTAGGTGGCTTGGGAGAGCAAAGTAGAAGCTTTGTAGAAGCTCAGCTCAGAGATAAGAAGACCATTTTCAAGTATGCAGAAGAAAATCTCTCAAGAAGATCCCTACAATACTGAAGGTCGTCTCTCCTTGTGGTAATAACAAGGTGGGCAGACAGCTTAAGGCAAGTCTCTTTAAGATGGTGTTGGGGGGACCAGGTGGAGAAGACAGTTGAGGACATCCCCATGAAAGTGACTAATGTTTAATTCCAACATAACTTGAGAATTGGAGCCTGGAATTACAGTAGTTGGTAGTTTGGGGTTCAAAAACAACAAAGCTGAGTGTTGGGTCTGATTTTTTTGTTGTTTTTTGGCAAAAGGAAAGCATGTGCCCTGGCTGGGAGCACACTGACGGTTCTTCAGCTTGCTGACTCAAGTCCCAGAGTTTCTGAGCCATCACTCTCTACTTAACAGAGCTTAGCTCAGCTTTTGCCTGGAGCTCTGTTGTAAGAAAAGACCTTTTACAGGCCAGTGCCATAAATGGAGGGACTGAGGAAGGCAGGCAGGTAAATTTATGCTGACCATAGCCATATCTTGTTAATTAACTTGCTTGGTTGAATCCTGTTGAAAGGATTTACAAGGCTTCTTTTGCTCTCATCATACTGCAGATTCTGCAGGAACTAAACCATAGTGAGAAGTGGCTTCTTTTGGTTGCCTGTTTAAATATATCTGAAATAAATTGCCTATCGTATTGCATATAATAAGATATCATCTCTGTATCGTCTCTGTGATGGGGAAACTGAATCACAACGGACTGCTGCCTGAGAGACACTGCAGGAAACACTGGTCCCGGGAAATTTTTACTCCTGCATTTTAGGGTGGTCTAGACAAACAGCCTTTGCCACTGATTTCAGTTAGTGAGTTCCAAGCAGTACTTTGCATAGTTTTGCATGTGATTTGGATGCAACATTAAAAAGACATTTGCTCTAGAAAGTATGTGAATGAGTGAATTGTTACATGGTTAAATAAATAAGTGAAATTCAAAATCATTCACAGTTTACCCTTATCTGAAAGACACTCTTGTGTCTGACCTGGAAAAATCCCTATATGCCTGCTTTCTTACTTGGTTTTTAACTTTAATTCTAAAAAAAAGCATATATAAAAAAGTATATTTTTCCCTTACAAATGTGGCCTCTCAGTTTATTGGGCGCTTGTTTTGAGAAGTGTGAAGATAAGAACACCACAACCAGAGTAGAGGTAAGATAGAAAAGAAAGTATTAGTGAGATACAGTCATTATCCCAGGGTAGCAACTCCCCACAGACTTTCTCTTTTGCTGTTGATGGTTTCAGTTCTTGCTTCATTTAAATAGCACCTGGCATATTTGGTTGAGCGTACAAATTAGGTTGCAGACATTCCTATTTCCTGTAGCGAAGCACAATTTTGGAAAATGCTTGACACTCTAGCTGAGTGCCAATTTCTTCTTACAGATAGAGAAATCTGTGTGTCTAGATGGCTTTTGCATGCATCTTGGCTCTTGTTTTCAAATGTTATCTGTGTCTTGCAGAATGAAACCAGGCAAGTTCTACTGCCAGGACAACCCACATGTGATAGGGAAGTCTCAGGCAGAAGTCCTATTGCACTGATGTATAACAGGAATGGAGCAGTACCAGTTCTTCTTGAGTGTTGCACCTCATGGATCGACTTGCTCTGTCAAGCCCCTCTATCCTAGGCCTGCCTAATCACCACTGTGCACTCACTGGACAGGATTGCAGAGGTGGTTTCCCTCCTGGGACTATCCCCTCACTGAATCCATCTGAACAATTGGGAGTCAGTACCTTTGAATCCTTCACAGTTCCACCCTACAATGCTCTCATTTCAGTGCAGATCTTAAGCAATGGAATCTTCATGTCTGAGCCACATTCACCCTATGAGTGGTTCAAGATATCTGCAGATCTAGAGCTTGTGATGAGTGGTTGACATGACTGTTTACTCTGAAGAGTCTATGCGTGCTGTGAGAAAAAAAGAAGTTATATGCATATCTACTTAGCCTAAAGCCCTGTTGCCTGGGAATCCAAAGCCTGTCTTCTTGAATCCCACAAACAAGTGTGTGTCCATCACCATTTCGTATATGTGACTGCAGCTCCTGGACAGATGGACTTTCAAAATTGCTTTTCTGGGTTAAGAGCCGAGTTACATTTCTCTTCTAATTACTGTGTTGCCAATATGCTGTCCCACAACTGCTCCTAGACCAAACCTCAACTGTTTTCCATCTTAGACGTCTCTTGGAAATGTAAGACTAAAGCATGAACCTGTATTTTCTGTAAGGTCTGTGCCTCTTGAGGCTACATCTCGGGTGTATGGATGACAGAACTAATGTATATATAGAGACTTAACGGTGTCAAAACACTAGCATCGGTGTCAGTGACCTGACAAGATGCAGCAGAGAGGAGGTTCTTGTCTCTTGGGACTAGAACAGGATTAGGACATAGGCTTTATGTTTTGCCTAAAAAATCACCATTCTGGAAAAACCTGTAAAAGCTGGGGTGTCATAGAAGTTTGTAGAAGGTGAGGATCATGTGTGTTTAAAGTTTCTGCTGTTGAACCTCAGGGCAGAAGAGTTTGAATATCTAATTCAAAACACTTTAAAAAACTGCTTCATTGAGCAATAACACTTCATATAGCTAGTCTCTGCTTGTTTTGCTTTTGCCCTAGGATCTGTAATTCACAGTATTCACAGTCAGGCATGGGGTGAGCATGTAAAAACACATGAGCAGAAAGTTTAAGAGTTGGGAATGGAATATTACAGAATCACAGAGTATGCTGAGTTGGAAGGGACCCACAAGGATCATCAAGTCCAACTCCTGTCTATGCACAGGACCATCCTGAGGAGTCACACCATGTGCCTGAGAGTATCATCCAAACATTTCTTGAACTTCTTCAGTCTTGGTGCTGTGACCGCTCCTCTGGGGAGCCTGTTCCAGTGCCCAACTACTCTCTGAGTGAAGAAAACATTTGTAATATCCAGCCTAAACCTCTCCCAACACAACTTCAGGCCATTCCCTCGAGTCCTGTCACTGGTCACCACAGAAAAGAGATCAGTGCCTGCCCCTCCTCTTTCCCAACTTCCAGAGGAAGTTGTAACTGCAATGAGGTCTCCCCTCAGTCTCCTCCAGGCTGAACAGACCAAATGACCTCAGCTGCCCCTCATACAGCTTCACTTCAAGGCCCTTCACCATCCTTGTGGTCCTCCTTTGCATGATCTCTAAAAGCTTAATGTCTGTTTTATATTGTGGTGCCCAAAACTGCACACAACATTCAAGGTGAGGCCTCACCACTGCAGAGCAGAGTAGGACAATCCCCTCCCTCAACCGGCTGGTGATGCTTTGCCTGATTCCCTTCAGGACATGGTTGTACCTCCTGGCTGCCAGGGCACTGCTGACTTCCACTTGCTGTCGACCAGGACCCCCAGGTCCCTTTCCACAGCACTGCTTTCCAGCATCTCATTCCCCATTCTGTCCATACATCCAGTGTTGCCTCATCCCAGCTGCAGAATCTGTCACTTTCTCTTTTTGAATTTCATATGGTTGGTGATTGGCCAGTCCTTTCAGATGTTTTTCAATACTTGCCAGAACAATCTTCTCCATAACTTTAGCAGGCTCTGAAGTGAGATTGACAGTCCTGTAGTTTCTGGGGTCCTCATTCTCGCCCTTCTTGAAAGTAAGGTCAACATTTGCCAGCTTCCAGTCACCTGGAACCTCTCTGGATTCCCAAGACTGCTTAAAAATTGTAGAGAGATGTTTTGCCATGACATCAGCCAGCTCTTTGAGGATTCTTGGATAGATCCTGTCGGGCCCTGTAGATTTGTAGGGATTCAGCTGGAGCAGCAGATCTTGTACAATTTCAGGATTCACTGGGAGCTGATCATTCTCACAGTCATGGTCCTCCAGCTGAGGGCACTGAGACCCCCTTGGTCCATCATCCGTGTTGAAGACCAAGGCAAAGAAAGCATTAAACACCTGTGCCTTGTCTCCGTCCCTGTTTGTGGGCTGTATATATTTGAAAAAAATCTTTTTATTTTCCCCCACATTTCTGGCCAGCTTCAGCTCTAGTTGGACTTTGGCCACATGAATTTTCTCACTACAGTGACAAGCAGCACGTTTAGTCTTCCCATGTAAGCTATATATAAGCTTATATATATAAGAGTATATAATAAGTAGGAATATGTAAGCTCCTCTACTCATTTTCTTTTCTAAGATGTCTCTATTGGAGAATATGCTGTGCTGTAGAGCAGGCTAAGTTTTCCTCCTCTGTGTATTCTGTCTGGCCTCTGGTATTGTTCTGTGCCTTGCTCACATGAAAGATTTCTGTCCAAGTGCAGCTACTGGGGTGTAGGTTGCTGGGGAAGGATATGTGATACCTTTCTAAAAATGATCCATGTATGTGTTAGTGCAATTTCAGAAATTCAGTTCCCAATGTATTGTTGTGAATCAAAGCGGTATGAATTCCCTTCCTCTATGAGTTTGCTGAGCAAGATCAGGCTTTTTCCGTAACATTATGTTCCATTTAGTGAAAAGAAAAAAGGAATCAATTCATCCACTTAGCTAGCAAATTACTGGATCCTAATAAGATTCTATGTTTTTTCTCTCTCTTCTCCCCTTCTCCTATCTGTTGAACTGAATTTACTTCCTCAGTTATTTTATGAATTCTCATTTAAGCTTGGAAGCATTATTTTAACTAAAAGTGAATTTCCTTGAGGTACCTAAACCTGCATAGCTTTGAAACCAGTAGAAGCATACACACAAGGAAATTTGTACCAGGTCAATTACACCTCTTTAAGCCACAACAAAATGTAGATCTTAGGCTCTGTTTTGGCTTTCAGCAGTGTCTTTATTAACTTTATGTCAATTCTCACCTCAATTACATTTGCTTCTTGCTATTAGGAAGCTCTCCTTGTGTGTGCCCATGAATGTTGACTAATTGTTTTACAGATTTTACTTTTAAACTGATGATGAGTTTCCAGGCACACCACTGTTGGGCCTCATTTTTGTCATTGACACACTCATGTTTGAGATTGCATTGCACCTGAAAGAGGTGGGGTCACCCCAATGGTCCCTTTCCACTCATCAATCCATATCTATTCCTATGTGCATACTCTCAGGCTTCCCCTTGTACAATGCATATATAGGGAAAGCAGGGAAGCACACCTGTGTTATTGGGAAAGCACAGAGCTGTACTGAATAAATGAGAAGTGGGTAAATTAATTCTGTCATATTTACCCCTAGAAGCACTGCTGATAGAGTCTAATGCCTTGCTAAGTGCACTCTAGCTGAGACAGTGGCTGTACTGAGAAACTTGACATGGAGACAGATCGTAACTTTTCAGTAAGCCTTCATTGTGACTCAGTAAAAATTGCATAAATTTATATCCTGATGACGATGGCAGAGATGGGAGGGATGCTTTAAACTTTCTCCCTTTGAAAGCAAGTAGTTAATACTTTCCTAAAATCTCCCAAATTTAAAACTTTTCTCCTGGCTGCAAACTCTGCCAGCAACATGTTCTTCTATTTTTTTCAATGCTTCATTGTTTCAGAAATCTGATAATTATTGTTATGCCTGGATTCTTGCGATAGGCCTGTGCACCACAGCCTGTGGTAGATGCCTGCTTTATTTTGTTGTTTGTAGCCTTTTGCCTGTACAGTCTTTCTGGCAGTTTCATGTCCTGCTCTCCACTGAATATGAGATTGTGAACTTAAGAGTATAGAGCAGAGCTAGGGGAGAAGGAGTTGCAATGAAGGTCTTTCTGCATTCTTGGAAAATTGATGTCAGGATTGTATTAAAATTTAAGGGATTTGTGCTTGTGTTCCTTATATGGGAAAACAAAGCTATATTAAGTTGTGTGAAGGAGATCCATCAGCTCTAAGAGACAGCCAGCTTCTTTATCACTTGGTGTACCTTTGATTTAAATTCACATGGTGCTTGCACTCATTAATTTTTCTATTTTTCTTTTCCTTTGCTAATCTGCTGTCAGAGCCAAATCAAATATAATTGGAAAAATGTGACTGGTTTGTTGAGCTATCAGCCCAAGTCAGATGGGGGTCAGCAAAGCAGGGTGTTCTTCATACACCTAAACTCCACCTGTCTGAGTCAACAAAATGAAATGCTGTCGTACTGTAGAAAACTTGCAGGAGACTCAAGAGAAGGTATCTCTGCATTACCAGACAAGGCAGATATGTTGCTCTGAGATAAGGGCTGTGATCAGGCTGCCCTCATGGTGGACAGGGAAGGAGGAGCAAGAGCCCTGTTGCAGAGCTAACGAGGGTGGCATTGTAGAGCCAGCCAGCAGACAACTAGCTACAAAACTGCTGTTTTGGCTTTGCCTCTCACTTGGCTTTTGCTTGGCAGCCACCTGCCCAGGGTGATAGCGACCTTTTTCTGTATCCAGAGCCTGAGCTTCAGGCAAGCACTTCAGTTCAGTCTGCCACTTGTGGGCTGGACAAAAACCTCACACCCATAAAACCTTTTGCTGCTGGGACCTGCAGCAGAGAGGTCTTGTAGTCAGACATGCACCTGACAGTGTCTGTGCCACCTCTGTTCCCCCCACCCTCCCATCTTCCACACAGTAGCTGTCAGTGTCTGGGTCTCACAGGCAGTGGGATATATGTGCCTGCTCTGGCTTCATTTCTAGTGGGCTCTTCTGCCCTCACCTTCCCTGGGGAGCACAGAAATTGCAGCTGGTCCCCCGCTCACTGGTACAGGTCTACTGTAGGTGCTCTTCACCTAAAAATCTTGCAACCCTGCCTACCTAAGCACATGCATGCCAGCAAATGTGAGGAAGCTGAGGTGGTACAGGAGACGTTAGAGACAAGCTGCAAAAAAGTTGAGGCCAGGCCAGAAAAAAAAATAAGGCAAGTTGCAAATTCAGCTAGTTACATCCTCACCGAAGGCAGATCCAGAGGCTGTTAGAGAGAATACATCAGCTTCAGTCACAAGGACAGCTGTGGGGTTTGTGATAGCTAGGATGCTGGTTAAAAGGAGCATATTACTGCTGTGATGAAGTTTGCACTGAAGATGAGACTAAATACTCAGAAATGCCAATTGCTTCATGTACCTAACTTCATAAAACTGTATGTTTCTAACTGCCTTTCACTTGTCTGTTTCAGGTTGCATGTCTGGTTGGACTTGATGCATGGCATTTGCATGAGACCAAACAGCCTAGCTCTGGATGTCTCACTGAGCAAACATGGCCTACCCAGCAAATGCTAACAGCAGCACTACAGGTAACTAAGTGGGAATGCTTTTCCCTTTTGTATTATTAATTATTAAAAAAAAAATCTTAAGTTGTGAGAGCAGGAAAAGGAAGTAGTGGAAGTTTAAATACTGAAAACTAGTTCCCTGGTAGATCAAAGCCTCTCTGTTCCCCCCCACCCTCTGCCCAAATAATCTTTTAAAGTGTGGAAAGTTGTTTTGGGAAGATTTAAGAGCTGGCACTCAGTCATTCAGCATGCAGTGTGCTCTACTCTAAAGACCTACACAGGCTTACTTCAGATGCTGGGAGGCCTCAGGCATTGCTTCAGAGAATCATGTGGTTTTTATCCTGTGTTTGTAATTAACTTGTGAGATTAACCAGGTCTTACACATCGAATCCCCAGACCTTCCTGGTCACCCTAATTGGTCAGTCTGATTTTTGTTGATTGCTTGTCAGCAAAACATAAAAGCATTTCTCAGGCAATATCAAGAGGAGGTGTTCATTTCACTTTTTCGTTATTTTTAAGAAGCTCCCAAAGCATCTGTTTTGGTTGGGTAATACTCTGTGAAACAGATAGTTTGGTATGTTCAAAGGTTGGTGAGGAGTACTGGTAGGTCAGGAGGGGGCAGAGATTGCAGAAGGACTGATAACAGCACAGCAGCAGTATTGCTCCTGCAGTTGTGTCAATATTTTCCTCTTCTGATCACTGCACAAACATGGTTTTAGCCCACTAAAACTGAGGCTGCTACAGTGGGATTACATGGAAAATTTCAAGTGCATGGCAGAAGCCTGTGTGTGCTCTTCTGAGACCTCCTAATGTAGGTAAGAGGGGAAATGGATTAATCAGTGAAGGCTGAGGTGGCTTGGAGAGCTGGGAAGGGACGTTAAATATCTTTTTTATTGTCCATGTAGACAGAAATGTCAGCTTTCCCCCCCCCCCATAATACTTGTGTACTTGTATTCAAATACTACCTGCTTGATCATGACATACACAAACAGAATTGGCTTATCTGTAGATTTGAGCACTAATCTCCTTTGCAATTATGCTCTAGTATAGAAACAAATACTAAGTTACTCACTCTGATCACTGTAAAATTATTAAAACATTTTGTGTACAGGAAATTAGAAATAAAGAGTGTCATTACCTACAATTTATGCAAAACAAGAAGTTTTTTTAAGAGGCTAGTGAAAGTTATATTAAGGCATTGGAATTACTACTATCTGTTGATGATTTTAAGGTTAAATTTACCAACATTGTTAAATCTTGAGATGGCTGAAAGAGGATATCTTCTGTTACCCCCCCACACACTCATATAATTAGAAGTATATTCTCTAAGATAGAAACCATATTCTTTTGTAACCTTGTATAATCCTTTTGAGAAGGCAGACTGCAAAACCATTGTTGTGTGACTTAACATTTTTGTGCTGTTTGCTGCCTAAACCCACCGTGTAACTTGACTTTTTGTAGTAATATGCCTTTAATTTAAGTCATGCAGAACAATTTTCTCTGCTTACAAGGAAAAAAAAATTGTGCATGGAGTGTTACTGATTGGTTTACTAACTTTTTTCTCCCTCCAGTAGAATTGTCTATTGAAAAAGTTGGCAAGCTGACATGTAAGTCTAAAAGCAGCCTAATGTTTGTACGAAGGGATGTGTTAAAGGCACGTTAAAGTTTCAGGATTGTTATGCAAACAAGGCTTCTTGCAGGATAAAGACGCTAGAATAAATTGCAATTATTTAATTCAAAACTAAGTTGGACAACATTTTGCAGAGACTGTCAGGACTTGTTGGCTTTGCAAACCTTTGGGGCCGGCGTTCTAACATGCATCTATATATGCCTTTGTCTCCAAATCCTCAGCAGTTCATAACAGACACAGTATTGGGCTGCAAATAACTTGTGATTTGTTGTGCTGCTTGCTGCCTGGGAGAGAATGCTTTTGGATGAGCACGAACTGATTTGGGCGTTGGAGGTATTGAAGCAAGTTTCTTAATTGCTCTAAGAGCAATGGAGCTCTAAGAGTGGAAAGACAAACTTCAGGGGTGGCGTTTTCTGTACCCTCTGAATCAATCAGCAACAGGAAAAAGAACTAGAAAGACTTGTTAGGGACTACTAAGCTGCGTTTATGTTACTTGAATATTTTGGCAAGTCCAACCACATGTTCAGCTTCATTCAAGTATGAAGTGACTAAGAAGCAGTGGTTTGCTTTGGTTAACTCGAGAATGTGAGTACTTGCACTGTTAAATGATTATGCGTATGTACCATTTCAGTAATTTTTTTCAGTATACAAGCCTATATGGACTACAGCTGCTGCAGATAAAATCTGTAGAGGAATGCTTGAATTTGGAACTTGTTTCCAGGAAAGGAGCTAGCTATTTTGCATTTGTATAGAGATTTTTTTTTAGAAGGATATTTATGGGAAGAACATTTGTTGTAAATATTTTCAGTGAGTGTGTATGTGAGAGTGTATGTGTATACAAAGCAAGTGACTTTTTCATGATAGACTTAGCATAAATTTTCCTGTTTCTTGCCTATCTCAGTAAAGACATGAACTTTATACACGGCAAGTAAATAGCAGAGACTGTGATTTGTGTTTCAGTACTGTTTGTCAATAGTTTTTTTGTTTGCTGCTGACTTAAAAGTTTTATCACTCTGTTCATGATTTCATTGCACAGAGATCTTGTAGTGAACTGTATTTCTGTGAGCTGCAAGCTTATTTGTTCATTTTTATATGTTTTGGAAGTTGGTTTTGCAACTTGGTTCTGATTTTGGACTAGACTCTGTCAAGTCGAGCCACCTGCTTAGAAAACAGATGAAGTTTCTCTAACGCTAATGATAGATAAATTGGTGGCTGCAGAAAAATCTGCTTTATTTTATTAGTCAAGTGCTGGGTAGTCACAACTGTTTGTTTGTTGTTTAGAGCCTGCCCTGGTGGCATGTGAGCTCACTGCTCAGTCCAGTAAACTCAGCAGGATTAAGGAGTACAGTGCAAATCCAAAGCATGCTGTGCAGTAATCCAAGGAGTTTGCTTCAGGAGCTAGGAAGTACCCTGCATCTCTGGGGAGCTATTAGGAGGCTGGAGTTGGTTTGGTACATGATACAAATTAATTTTTCTTTGTATAGTACAAGAAATAAATAAATAAACTAGGTGATTGTTTCTCTAAATAGTATTAGTGTCTCCATTAACTGCTGGGTGAAACTTCCAGTAATTGTTAGCTTCTTTACTAGCTAGGACTGATCCATAACTTGTCTATTTAATGAGGCTCTGCTAGCAATTTCTGTAGTGATATCAGTAGAAATGTCTTCCAGTCAGCTACAAAAAGCACAGTGCAAACCAGTGGAAAACTTACAAGGCAGGTTGGAATTTTTTCTGGATGGATTTTCATCCCTTCCATTAAAAACTGATTTGCAGAAAATTTCTTCTGAAAAGCACTGGATGGAGTAAAATTCCACTCCAATTCCATTTATTCTGATGTGAAAAGCAAGGACACATCAAAATAAACATATGAGGCTGATTTAAAAAGATAAAGGATTAAAAACTGTGTTTGTTACTAGCCATAATGAAAACATCTGTTTTATTTTACTTCTTTAAGCACCTCATGCTCTGTATCTGGAAACTGCAGGACTGTCAGTCATCTCTTTAACAGACATAAAAAAGTGTTTCAACAGAAGAGCTTTTCCAGTTTTCCTGAATAGGATAGGCTGCAGGGGTCAGTGTAGCAAGGCTGTTGCACAAACCCATTCTTTACTCTGCTGTAAAGCAAATGCATATTGTTTTCTGTGTCTGAGGTTTCTCTGATCCTTTCTCTTTCCTCCCTTCTGTCTGTGCCTTCTCCTTGGTCTTGTTTATGGATTTATGTTTTCGTGCCTTCCCATTTCCATTTTTAACATGCCTCTACACACAGGAGCATTATATCTTACACAGATTCATTTAAACTATTTCCCTGCACATTTAACTCTACTCTCCGCTTTACATCCTTCAGATTCCTGCACAGTTTTTAAGGCAGTGGCATCATAGCATCTGAACTTCATTTTTACTGTATCCTTGCACCTGTAAAACTAGGAACTGCTGCTGTAATAGCCAGTCTGCAGCTGTCAAGTGTCTGCTCCCAGTTTACTCTTTTCACTCCCAGTAGATCTGGGTATCCACCTCCATTCTCCAAAGCATGCCATCTGCTGTGGGATCACAGGTGGTTTGATGACAGATACAAACTGTATCTGGACCACTGTTTCCTCTGCAGCAGCCTGGCATCCCTCTGGTTATTTTATATAAGCACAGTTACTCTGCAGCACCCCATGGGCCTCTGATGGTATTGTCTTTGTATCTGAGCAGTTTTTTTTACTCCTAAGTGAAGTTATAGCTACATACCAGTTCGTTGGAGAATGAGGCAGTTACAAGAGGCTGCTGCCTGAATTAATTTTTTTTTTGAGATACTAACATCAGCATGACTCAAAGACCAAGTGTTTAATAAATGTATTTTCCATCTGCTGGTATATAAATGCTTAAGCAACTGTTGAAAAGTATTATGGAAACCTATATTGACTTATTAACCCTTTTTATTCAAACCGATAAATAGAACACATGTTCACTTTGGCAAATGTTTTAATCATACACATCCTCAGCATTGATTTGCAACAACTCTTACCAAGTATTTGTTGACACACTTTTCTTTCAGTTACTGTATATTTGAGTTATAGTCTCTCCTGTGATTTAATTTTCCTGATTCATATAATCTTAGGCCATATGCACACAGTTGTGCATGTGCATGATTTCCAGCCTAATGATGTGCAGTATAGTCTAGTAAGAAAGTGCTGCGCACCAGAACATTACCACTATTACTAACTTCAGGAGAATAGCCACCATTTTTCATTACAGACCATCAGTTCATAGAGGGGAATTTATAGACCTGAAAGAGTTAGCAATGGGAAGTGTTTGATTGCTAGATAGTAATCAGTCTGATGGAGCCTTTACTCCTGAGTATTACAGGTGCCTGTTCCAAGAGCCCAGCTTACAGCTGCCCTCCACTGCTTTCCTGCAGGGTATGTGTCACTGAGGTAACACTGTGGTCCTACTGACATCCCAAACTTGAGCTCAGCAGCCTCTGAGTTTGCTTAGTTTAGCAGATGCAAATGACTGGGACTCAGGTGAGTTTGTATTTTTGTCAAATCAGCCCTGTAAGCAAGAGTAATTTGTTTGAAACAGGACTGTGTGCTGAGAGACTGTTTAAACTTAGGCTTGCTCCCCTACCATGCTGCCTGCTCAGAGCTTGCTTCCAATAACCTTCAGAGTTAAAGCAGATGGGTGTATGCACAGGGTGTGCTTTGGCAGCTGGTTGGAGACTTTTGCCATCAGGAGACCCTGCTGAGTTGCCTTGCAGTCTTGTGCTTTCTGAATGGGCAGATGGGTATGCAGGTTGTTACTGGGATCCAGCTCCTGCCTCACCCATTAGTGATGTTGTGAGTCACTCTGGTGGTGCCCAGTATGTAAAAACAAGCTGGGGTGGGACTCTGAAATCTGTGGGGTAAAGGGCGAGTGAGCCTCCAGTGATTTCATATAATCTTCTATCATAAGGCTTATCAAAATTTTCATCAGTATGCTGTAGTACATTCAACTGATGCCAGATCTGCTTTAAGGACAGATGGCTGGAGCTGAAGCCCACAGTCTCACAACTAATGCCAACTTTTTACTTGAATTAATAATTGTTTCTGTGATTGCTACTTGATACCTGTAAGCCAAAGGTTTGTTTGCCACAGCAGCTGAAAGCTTGAAAATGCATTGACTTGCATTTGCCCAACGTAGGGGCCTTTATCAGACTGCAGAGGACCAGGGACCATTCATCTTCTTTAACACAGGACTTATTGCCTGAAGAATGCCCTACAGGTCTGATTTTGGAATCTGCTGTAAAGTGAAGGGGCAGGAAGAATTTAAACAGGATATAGTAAATACGGTGTCTTTAGGAGCTTGAGGACATAGCAGTCTGGCCTAGATAGCCTAGTCCTTAGAAATGAAAATCAGATGTGGTGGAAAGCAGATGACCCAAGACACAAAGCTATAGAAGGTGTTGATGGCAGAAGGACAAAGTGCCACGAGAAAAGGAGCAGATTTAATTGATGTCTTTTGTTCAGAGATTACTGCAGTTGTGTTCTGGATTATCTTTTGTAGCTGCCCAGGAGCTTCTTACATCTCACCTAGACAGAGGACTGTTCATTCTCTCTGACACAAGCTTCCTCTTGGAGCAACACACACTTTCCTTCTCTGAGCTGTTGCGATGCCCTTGCATGGGCAGCACCTGGACCTTCTCATGTGGCCTGCTGCTGCTCCCAGTGGAAATACATACCCTCTGCACTCTGTGAGGCAGCTAATGGTGCTCATCTGTTTTTAAGTCCATAGTGTTCTAGGGACTTACCAAGCATGCCTTGCTGTTAATGGTACCCTGCAACCTTACTGAACTGTTGGGGATTAACAGTGATAAACTACCTAAGTTCTTATGATGGAAGTCACTGCTTTGCACTATCCAGTGGCTGTTGGGTGAGAGGCGCCTTTGTGGAGGAGCAGCCTGTGAGACTGGGCAAGGGGCAAGCACCAGTAGCAGGGCAGGTACATGTCATGGGAAAAACACCAAGAATAAATTTTATCCTGACTTAAAAAATTGTTCTCCCTGCATCATCTTCCTTCCCCTGACTCTCAAGATACACAACTCAGTAAATCTTTCCCAAAATTATTCTACAGTATTCCTCACTTCCTTCCCAGATTCTTCTGCAGAAAGCAGTTTATGAATAATGCATATGAATTTCCTCCCTGTGGGAAGGGAGGGTATTTTGTTCCTTTAAAAGACTATGATCCCGCAGGAAAGTGACTTAGATGGAAATAGCCCAATTTCAGTTGGTTATCTTCTGTGTGAACACTGAGTGCCTTGCTTAAAATATGTTCCCTACAGAAGGGTTACTTTTGGAGCAGAACTGCTTGGGAGGCTTCTTGTTACGGTTACCTTTCTCCTCCCCCCACTTCAAGTCATTTGTAAGGCTTTGGATTAGAGATGACAGAAGGGCAGTCCTTCCCGTATCATGTTTTCACAGCACTTTTAGGGGCTGAGGGAGCACTCAGGCTGCCCACGTGTGCATTGCTGCTGCATCTCCATTTCCTTCCTCTGGAAACATGACTCCTCTTGGTGGCAGAGTACAGATTCCTGCCAGGATGTCCCTGTGTGACCAGCCCTGAGCTTTGGGAGAGAAATGTGCTTGTGTCCATCCTCTCCATTTTTTGTTCCATTCCCTCCTCTGATTTCAACCGGAAATTGCACTTACTACATTGGCTGAAAGCAGTGGTTGACCTCTGCTGTGAGATGTAGGTTGCAGTCTCTGGAGGACTTAACAGATCAGCCACGTCCTAAAGGGCTCCCCCACTCCCTGTCTCCCTAACTCTTTAAAATCTTCATAGCATATTCTCAGTCTCCCAAGACATTTCTTCATTTGACTCTTCACAGAGACTTCAATGAAACTAAGTGCTTAGACACTTAGAGAGGTAGGTGAAAGTCATATTCTTTCATGCTTTTGGACCTAACAATATGTGTTGCATTCCTTCAACATACAGGACCTGCATGTGATCTTTCTGCATTGCCTGTAAGTATTTATTTGTAAGTAGGAAAGGGAAAGATAGAGCAAAGGGGTGGAAACTTTAATATTTGGGCTTGAAGATTTGGTCAGATTAGGGTGAGGATCAAATTAACTGATAATTGGGAACAGATTGTACTCCCTATGTAAAACCAGACATCCCTGGTCTGGAGTAGTCTCTTATTGCTGAGGGGCATGTTTGCGGATGTACTCCTAGCCCCTTCCCTACCCTTGCCTCACACAACCAACCCCTCTGCCTGGAGCACTGTCATATGGTTTGCAGATTGAATAATAGAAAGGAAACACTTGTGCAACTTAGCTGCTGTTACTGGAATTTCTGGTCTAATCCTAGCAAATAGGTCAAGTTTTAACACTTCACGTACATTGCTTAGTGAATGTAAACTGTGCAGCTTTCAAAAAAAAAAAAAGTACAGCGCAGAAAATACAGTAAAATGCATGACCATGATTGCAAAAGTGGATTAATATTTGCAAATGATAGAAGCATAAAGACAAGATCAGGGCAGTCAAGTTTCAAGGGCTTACACGGATCAACAAGTTTTTTCACTTCAAGAAGTCCTTTCTCCTGCTCTTCTCTCCCTCCAGCATAACTGTGATTCTTAAAGTTGAGATACCTTTTTCAATATCTGAAGTTCAAAGGTTAAAAAAAGAGATGTATTCTAAAACTATTCTTGTCTGTTCCCATTCTCTTAATTTTTATGCATGGAGACAGATGGTTGTTACATAGTTTTTAAGATTGCCAGGACTTGAATATGGTCACAAGGCTGTGCATCCACTGCATCACCCTGTAGACTTTCACTATTCTCCTCTTCCATCATTACAGTCCTGTTCCCTTCCTCTCTCTCAGACAATGTGTCTGTCTTTCAGGATGCTCATCCTTCCCTTTTTGTTCCTTGATATTCCTCTCAGCACTATCTATGAGTGCTTGGTCTCATCCCAGGGAAACATAGGGACTTTTCCACGCCCGTTGTCCCTGAAGAGTGCAGACTGATACCAGCCCTGCTCTGCCTGTAACACTCAGAGGCTTCCAGGCAACCCATCTTCAATGCTGTGAAAAATGCACTGTTGACAGTTACGGGAAAATTACTTACCTTTTCCTTTGCAGACAGAAGTTGTAAGGCTACAACTCTACAAGCCCATGTATGGCTCAGCTAGACCATCTCAGCCTGTAGAACAAGACACCAGATACAGCCTGTTCCACAACAACAGGACAAACATCTTTTTGGGAAGCTGAATGTAGCATCTCCTGTTCCACTCCAGCTTTACTGTCATTCTCCAGTCCTGCTAATGTGTGATATACTGCATTCACTGTTTATCAGTTACATGGCACATTAATAGTCTTGCCAATGGGTCCCATTAGGCAGGTACTGCTTAACTCACCTGATTTCCTTCTATGACAAGGTGGCCTGCTTAGTGGATGAAGGAAAGGTTGTGGATGTTTCTACTTGGACTTTAGTAAAGCCTTTGACACCGTTTCCCACAGCATTCTCCTGAGAAACTGGCTGGTTGTGGCTCAGACAGGCACACTGTTCACTGGGTAAAAAAAATGGTGGGATGGATGGGCCCAGAAAGTGGTAGTGAATGGACTTACATCCAGCTGGTGGGTGATTACCAAGTGATGTTTCCCAGGGCTCAGTACCTGCAGCAGTTCAGGTTAATATCTTCATTAATGACCTGGATGAGGGGATTGAGTGTTCCCTCAAGTAGTTTGCAGGCAACAGCAACTCCAGCAGGTGTGTCGATCTGCTGGACGGTAGGAAGACAACACAGAATCTGAACAGGCTGGATTGATGGGCTTAGGCCAATGGTATGAAGTTCAACAAGGCCAAGTAGTGGGTCCTGCTCTTGGGTCACAACAACTCCAGCAGTGGTACAGGCTGGGGAGGAGTGGCTAGAAAGCTGCCTGGCAGGAAAGGACCTGAGGATGCTGGTTAAACAGCAGCTGAGCATGAGTCAGCAGTGTGCCCATGTGGCCAAGGAGACAAATGGCATCCCGGCTTATATCAGAAATAGTGTGGCCAGCAGGATTAGAGAGGGCATCATTCCCCTGTACTTGGCACTGGTGAGGCTACATCTTGAATCCTGGGTCTGGTTTTGAACCCCTCACTCCAAGAAAGACATTGAGGTGCTGGAGTGTGTCCAGAGAAGGACAACAGAGCTGGTGGAGAGTCTGGAGCACAAGTCTGATGAAGATTAGCTGAGGGAGTTGGGGTTGTTAACTCTGGAGAAAAGCAAGCTGAGTCAGGGAACTTTATCACTCTCAACAACTACCTGAAAGAAGACTGTAGACATGTTGGTTTCTTCTCCCAGGTACCAAGTGATAGGGTGAGAGGAAAAGGCCTCAAGTTGTGCCAGGGGAGGCTTAGACTGGATATTAGGAAAAATTTCTTCAACGAAAGGGTTGCCAAGCATTGGAACAGGCTTCCCAGGGAAGTGGTAGAATCACCATCCATGGAAGGATTTAAAAGATATGTAGACATGACACTTGGGGAAGGACACATTCTAGTGGTTAACTTGGCAGTGCTGAGTTAATAGCACATCTTAAAGGTTTTTCCAACCTAAACAGTTCTACAGTTCTGTGATTCTAAGGGAAAAAAAATTCACCAGATTCGAAGGCTTGAATGGTCTACTTTGGTCCCACAACAAGACTTCTTACCATAAGCTTTTTAAAGCAGTCACATTTGGAGAACAGAAAAGATCATTACTTGCATAAAGACACACAAAATACGAGGTAGTTGAAGTTCATTCTGTGCAAAGCTAAACTAGATGGACACTTAATGGTGATATGGGGGTGCATTTTTCAGTTGCATCCTCTCTCTGGTTAGATACTGACTAGGGAAGGACCCAGTTGTAACATGCAAAGTCTCTGATATGGAGGTTTTTGAGTGTTACATAGTCATTGGGTCAGATCAATCATCCAAAACTGAATCTCCAGGCACTAGACCAGTAGATCTCCTTACAGTGTTAACACATCAGCTACAGTCTGATATTTTGAACAAAGTTATTGAATACCTCCCAGCTACCCTGAAAACATACATTTGACACTATAACTTAAAACCCACTCTGGACCATCCTAGCTGAGGAGGTCTCTGGCTTGCAGGTTTCTGGAAGCCAAGATGAGAAATGTTGCTGCATGTTTGTTTTCTTCTTGTGCCCTTCCAGAGGCATCTGCTAGGGAGGAGAAAGTGCGTAGCCCAGATCACTTTCAGGTCTGACCTGAATGGCTAATGCGTTTTAAATCATTCTGTGGAAAACAGCTGTCAAGTTCTGGAAGACTGTAAATAAAAAAACCCCAAGCAAACAAACCCACAGCAATGCCACCCTCTCTCACAAGTTAAAACTGAGAAGCAAATCCCATATCCAACCTTCATCAAAATGCAGCAGCCATTTTGGGCGATAGGAATGTATACCTGACAGTGGTAAATAAGGCCAACCTCTGTACCCCCTCAGACTGGAGTGTTGTAGTAAGGCAGATTATTTCATTCATTCTAAGCAGAGCCACTCCACTGCTGAGGAAATGGTCTGTTGGAGGTGTATGTTTTAAAGAGCTCTGTTTCATCCATTGCCTTTCACAGATCCATTGTGCCCTCTCTGCCGTTTGTTTTCAAAAGGGGTGTGAAATAACCTGCTCTTTACATAAGAATTTATCAGCTGGATGGCTGCCCATACACCAGACCTTGCATTCACCCTGCTTCAGAACAGGCCAGGTTTTTTGGTCACTGGGGAGCTGTGCTCTGACCTCAGTTTTGTTTCTACTGCAAACAGCAGTTGAATGAGTTTATTTGACACTATAATGGCCTCAAAGACCAAGAAAATAAATATGTATGTGCTCTTTGCCTCTAGGTTTTACTGGTGCCCACCCAGACATGTGCCTCCATGTTTGAATTGTTGGACAAGGGACGAAGAGCTGATACTCATTATGGGTTATTACACACACTCGTGACAGGTCTTTTTCAGCCTGCTGAGTTAATGGAGCTTTGAGGAGAGTCCACTCAAGGTGCAGGACTTGATGTAGTGCTTGTTCAAATGTCGAGCCCTTGAAACCACAGAGTAATGATAAACACATGACACATGTGGAGACAGCTGCTAAAATCTGTTCTCCTCTAAATAGGGTATCATGCTGGGGTTTTTTTTGTTGGTTTTTTGTTTGTTAGTTTGTTCGTTTGTTTGTTTAATGAAATCGTATAATGTTAAGTGATTTTTTTTCCTCTGAGTAGAATCCTAACTCTTGAGAAGAATGTTATGGCCATACTTTCTCTTCTCATACTCTATTCCAAATGTCACACTTGTTTTCACAACAGAAAACTATTATAATTTTCTCCTCTACCTGGTGTGAAGAACCTGCTGATAGAACTAGAGATGCCCACCAGTAACACCTAGTGCTGCTGTACACTGCTTGTCCTCACCTGGCTGGTTGAAAGATGGAGCTTGAAGACCAGCAAGTACAAAGTGGTGGCTGCAGGCTCCAGGCAGTATTTCAAGGGCTGAATTTTTTCTTTTTTCATGAACGGAAAGCATGGTTAGGTTTCAGCTGCCCTAGAGTGTTTTTTCTGTTTTCTGGAAGAAACTTCAAAGCGTGGGTAGAAGCTCTTCCCAAAATTTTTTTCATGGACAGCTGCTTTTTTTTCATAGATGGGGTGATTAGAGTAGAGAACAAACCATGTTCACTTAAAATTCAGTACCTTTGTGATCCATAGATACAAGTTAGCTACATCTAGAGACCTTCTTCAGACTTTTTTGAGAGCTCGTGTTTTATACCGTACACACCAATGACTTGTAATTAAAGAAAATAAAATTACCTAGAGGGCAGGACCTGCTTTATAGTCCAAAAGCTGACGCCTGGAAGTATTATATATTACTTTGCTTCACATTAAATACCACTGAAGCCATTAGACGTATTCAGGAAACACTTTTATTGTAAGTCTGTGCCATTTTAGCTGAAGGCTAAAGGAGAACTTGGACCTCTCTCATGTCATTTCAACACAAGATCCCATTTCTGTTTGAAGCACAGCTCTTCTAAACTGCAGTGATCTTGGAAATTGTTTGGACAATTCACGTCTCTTTTTTTTTTCTAACTGTTCTTGGGAATATGCATGGAGGATGTAAAGTTCTTTTCCTTTAGTCCTGTGAAGTCTTAGAACCTTAATCCTTGTTAAATTAGTCTGTCCCCTTGTCTGTTTACTTTTAGAGTGCTTGTTTGGCTGTACTGCAGCAACTTACTGTATGCAGAGGTGAAGAGAGGTGGATCTGGGGGCTTTGGGTTCTTTTTATGAGATTGAGAAGTGATTCTTCTTGCATCTGGAATCCCAGTTATCCTTACTTGAGTTAATATTTGGTGTTATGTGGAAACAAGAAAATTGAATGGAAAAATCAGGTATATTTGTGCATTGTTTTGAAAGTGCTTGTAGTAGCATGAAGTACATCTTGTGCTTTTTGGCTGTTCCAGGGGGGAAAAAAAGAAAACATGTACTGAAAGTTTTTATTTTTATCCCTCAAATTATAAGCTGCATTTGAGAAGCATAAACAAAACACGATTGAATGTAACACAGACAGAATTGCAAGCAGTGGTGGCTACAACAGAGGTAATTGTTCTGCCCAAATTATATCAATGAACCTTTCTGTGCTCTCAGTCCACATGTGGGAGTGAGAAATAAGAGATGTGGGCATGGGGCGAACGGGTGGAAGAGAAGTTATCCGAACTTACAATTCCCCTTTGGGAATTAAATCTGTTTTCTTCAGGTGAAAAAAAGTATTTTTACTGTGTAATTGTTCCTTTTGTCCTGCTGCCCATTTCATGTATTTTAACCCTTGGGGGGAGCCAGAGGCTTTGCACAGCATGTGAAGTGCTGTGAAGGAAACTATTGGTGCTGTTCTGGGCTGGCTGCCGGGCTGGGACTGTCTCAAGAAATTCCAAATGAGTATAAATAAATGCTCTGTAGCAACCACTGGGCTCCCTGCCTGCTGATGTGTCAGGACTATGCACTCCCTTTAAGGCAAAGAAAAGTGTTCTTCAGACTTAATTCCTGAAAAACTAAATGCAGCAACATCCAGGGGTTTGCCTCTTCGTGGATCGGTGAGTGAGACCCTCGAAGGGCGCTGGGGGAGTGGCTGGCTCTGCTAGTGCTGCAGGATGGGGAGCACCCTGGAGTAGCACAGCTGAAACCAGCCCTTGATGTTCTTGCAGGATATTGAGATGGGTAGAGGGTTTTTTACATATTTTAATAGTGCCAGGTTCACTAGGTTGTCTCACAAGTGCTGCCATCTGAAAGAAGTTTGCAGTTGGGGTTTCAGGCACCTCTGGCAGCCTCTTTGCTTTTGTCCTTAACACACACAGTAGTTTGTTTTCTTCAACAAGCACAAGTTTTCTAATGGAAGATTGGTGGTGTGAAAACTCAAGTAAAGGAGTGGAGTGCTGCATGTATTTGCTGCAACATATCATTTCAAAAGCAGAAAGGTAGCTGTTACCCTCAAATGTACTAATTTTGAATATTTTTCATAGACTTTAATTTATAAACCCCTGTTTTTAGCTATTTAGAATGTACATAAAAATTAATTCTAATAATGACCATTTCCATATTTTTTCTGATTATTGCTTTTTTAACTTTTTGAAGAAAATCAGTATGTTTGTCTGAGCTATTTTAAATGCCAAGAAAAAGCTTTCAGATTTTTTGGCAAATCACTTATGCTGTTGAAGTTTGGAAAGCAACACGTCTCATCTCATAGAAGGAATCAGTACTAGATTAATATAAAAAAGGGTAGGAGGGAACAATTCCCAGTATTTGAAGTCTCATACTGATTATGCAGCATAAACCATATCCCTTATGGAGGCAAGCATGTGACAAAATAACATCCTTCCAGGACGTTATATAAATACAGTATTTGTTGAACCATTCTTGCAGAAGACATTTCTTCCATTTTTTCCACTCCGTGCACAGCTGTAAGTCCAAACTGAAACTGTAAATCAGGTTTAATATTCCATGGCAGGTTTATATCCCAGGAGTCCAGGTTCTTTCCTGATGGTTACTCCTGTTACCATAGCGTTATGGACTTGTTCTCTGCTTCTTGCCTTTTCAGAGATTTACAGGCACAGAAGGGTAACAGCATTCAAAATCTAAATATTTTGGGTTTGTAATTCATTTGTTCTTGGCTAGAAAGCAAATACAGCCTTCTTTGCTTGTGCTTTAGCAGATAACACTGATGCACCTTTGTGTTAAAAGATGTTTTCAGGTAAAGACCCAGCGTGCATCTGAGACTCCTTTGGCCCCTGTGGGAAGATGATTTGTGTGAGTGAGGAAGGAAGAGTAAAAATTGTGGGTTAGCTCCTCTTTTGCTTTTCCAGCCTTCTATCTACCAGAGTTTTCAGAAACTCATCCTACTGTGTGGATGCAAGCTTTGGACTTTGTAACTATTTTTTCCTTTGTCACTTTAATTGTGACAATGAAGTGATGTCAAACAACAGAGGAGCATATATTGTTGGAAGAGTGGGGCAGATATGCAACATTTTCAAAGACAGGTGAGGGAGGGGAGATTTGGGGTTTCTCCTGTGACACAGAGGACAGCAAAGTGCTTTATTAACACTGAGAGTCAACCTTGTGTTCATCTGCATCACTGACTGAAGCAGGTAGTCCAAATCTGTTGGAATGTATTTACAGAAAGGTGGGCTATGGTGGTCTACAGCTCAGATGTAATGAGATGCATTTTCATAAAGGAATGCCATGGTGCTGTGAAATTGAACTGTTCTCCTTCTGTGTTCCATAGATCACTTTGCATATCTTTCTGCCAGGCTGTGAGGAACTTGAAGATTGGTACCTACTGTTTGCCATAACTTACATTACTTTGCCAGGCCCAAGTTAGTCTGATTTTGAAAGTATCTTTAAAGTGAGTGCTCTTTATTTGTCACAAATGTGCCTGGAGCAAAAAAGCATGCACAAAGTAGAAAGTGAATTAAATAAATACTTCAGGGAATGATGAAGGACAGTTCTCAAGCAGACAAATACCACAAGATGAAAATTGCACATGGAATCAGGTGCTTGGAAAGAATAAATTCATACTGATTTTGATTTGCTATATTGGTATCTAGTTTCCTAGCATAAGCAAGGAGGATGGAGAGGCGCCCCCCATGTCAAGCCTAAAAGTAACACCTGTTGACACCTCACTGCTCTTCCCAGCGATATCTGAGAGAGCAGGAGGCTGATTTTATTATGAGGGAATGTACATCTTTCAGTGGAGAACATTTTCTGTGTCTGAGCCAACTAAGCCCCTTGTCACCATTTCAGTGGTTTGCTTTCAATGTAAGATAAACTCTTTCCTCCTTTGTTACGTTTCTTGATACGGTACATAAGTTAAAATGGCATGGATGGAGAATTATTTGGGAAGTGCATCAGGGAAATGCAACTAAGGCTGCTTCTGACTTTCTTGATAGTGGACCTGCGGGTTATGCTCAAAGCCACAGGACACTTGCAGGCTGACTTGTGACAGCAATTTGCCCAAGTGGCCAGTGTTTATAGAGTCATTTCTACCCAGAGGTGGTAGTGCTGTTGGTAACAGCAGCAGCCCTTGCCATGATTTCTGCTCTGCTCTTCCTTGCTGCTGGTGGGGCACTTGGCAGAGTAAGTTAATGACTATATCCCTTCCCACCCATGCCTTGCTTCCTGCTACCCGTAGTTTGATTTCCCTTGGGACCTGTGAGTCAGAAACTGGGATGCAGGCAAAACAGACTAGCCTCTTAGTTTTCAGTTTCTGTGGTTAACAGCCTTGAGATGGTGCACACACGAGATGTCCCAGCATAGAACTGCCAGATCCAGAGCTATTCCCAGAATGTGAGAGCTGTTGAAAAGGAGATTTATTATGGGCCTCAAATACAGGAGTTGTCAAGAATATAAAGCAGATTTTCTGTGCTTTGACAAGGGGGCATATTGCAGTCATTCTCAAGACGATTGTGCTTTTTATTTTCCCCCAGAAATATATTTCTCATTAAAAAGATTAATTCTTTATTCATGGCTAATTAATTTGCACAACTTTCCTTTAGTGTGTATTTTCTAGTTTAAATGAACTTCTGTTTTCAGAGATTCTAGAAGTAAAAGTTTTAGACATCAAAAAGACTAGAGAGGGTTAGGAGATGTGTTTTTGGAGAGGTGTTTTTTTCTTTCAGCTCACAGAAATAATTTTTAGTTGTGGTTATATGATGTTCACATATAAATGCTATAGGTAACTTTTTTTTGTACTACATGAAAGAAAACATTTAATGATGCAAAAAAAAAAAAGGCAAAAAAGACCCTCTCCTAACACCAAAAATGCTATTCACTTTGTATATTCTCCTTTAGGCAGCTGGCTGGTGAGCAATCTGAGCATTTTCTATGTGATACCAAAATGTTCTGGTTGTCATAGCATGTAGCAAAGGGTGAAGAATAAGAAAAGCCAGAATCTTTTCTACACAGTTATGTGGTTGAGGAATTGACCTTTGAGCAGGAGGTGACAGTGGGATATCCAGATTAGTGCATCCATCTGATCACCAGTACCAAGGTGAGAGCTGGCTCATTGTTTTTGCTATAATGTTAAACCCAGAGACCCCTTCAGTCTCACTTTGGAGCCCAGCAAGATCATGGAGCAAATCCTCCCGGAAACTGTGAACATGTAAAATAAGGAGGAGATTACTGATAGCCAACATGGCTTCACTAAGGGCAAACCAATTTGCCTGACAAATATGGTCGCCTTCTACAATGGGGTTACAGTGGATGGTGGGATGAGGGAAGATCGACTGACATCAGCTACCTGGACTTGTGCAACATATTTGACACTGTCTCACAAAACACTCTTGTCCCTAAACTGGAAAGACATGGATTTGATGGATGTACAAAGAATTGACTGGATGGTTGCACTCGAAGAGTTGTGGTCAACAGCTTGATGTTCAAGTGAAGATCAGTGACAAGTGGCATTCCTCGGGGGTTAGTTATTCCTTGGGACTGGCGCTGTATAATGTCTTTATTAGCGATGTGGTCAGTGGGAGCACCCTCAGGGAGTTTGCTGATGACACCCAAGCTGTGTGGTGTGTTTGACACACTGAAGGGCAAGAATGCCATCCAGAGGGACCTGGACAGGCTTGAGAGATGGGCCTGTGTGAACCTCATAAAGTCCAATAAGGCCATATGTAAGGTGCTGGGTCAAGACAATCCCAAGCACAAATATAGGCTGGACAGAGAATGGATTGAGAGAAGCTGTGGGGAGAAGGACTTGGAGGGTGTTGTTTGGCAAGAAGCTCAGAATGACACAGCAATCTGTGTGTGCAGCATAGAAAAAAGCCAATCACGTCCTGGGCTGCATCCGTAGAAGTGTCAGCAGGTCAAGCAAGGTGATTCTTCCCCTTTTCTCCACTCTTGTGAGACCCCACCTGGAGTACTGCATCCAAATCTAGATCCTCCAGCATAAGAAGGATGTGGATCTGCTGGAACAAGTTCAGAAGAGGGTCATGAAGATGATCAGAGCACTGGAGTATCTCTCCTATAAAGACAGGCTGAGAGAGTTGGCTTGTTCAGCCTGGAGAGGTGAAGGCTCCAGGGAGACCTTCTAATGCCTTTTTGTACCTAAAAAAAAAGGGGCCTGCAAGAGAGCTGGAGAGGCACTTCTTTTGAGGGCATGTAGTGATGCTTTTAATGTCATTTGCATTGTGGTGTAACTTCAGCCCTTCTCTGTTGTTATTATCAGGGAAGTTGCTGTTCCCCATTTTCTGATTACAATCACCACCCTAAGCACTGAGTATTTAGATACCAGATTTAAAAGTCAGCTCCCCAGTTGGAATATTGAGACATAAATTTTAAAAAGTAATCTAAAAACCATATATAAATGTATTCCCAGTTTCCTGCTCCTCATTTTTCTTTTAGATTAAATTTGCAGCAAACATTTTACACTGGAGATTTATTTCTTCAGTAAAATGTGCAGTAAATGGAATTCCTCTGTAACAGGAGAATCCTCTGCACCTGTAACTGCAGGATTGGTAGCAGGGTCTGTCATCCCTCTCTGGCTGGGGAGTTCTGGTTTGGACTGTAGTACCCCATACCAAACAGCCTCATGTGCATCAGAAGTTAAATCCCATTTCCTCTGGGCAAATTTTGCTATTACTTGGCTATCGCTGAGTGATTATATATAGCTGAGTAAAAGGAAAAACAGGTATTTATTGGTTGGTTTTCCATAGCAGAAAAAGAGAGGAAGGTGTTATCAGCCACATCCACAGTATAGTGTAGTGTTCTGAGCAATTACGCTGTTGCTTGTGCAGATGGAGCTGGGTCATCCAGCTGCTGCAGGAGATCAGCACCCAGCACCAGGGTATGATTGTGGGCAGTTTGGTGGCTTGACTGCTGTGCTACAGTGCACACCTTTGAAAACAGTGGAGAGAGAGGCTGAATCATTGGGGAGCTGGTAGTTTCATGGCATCTCCTATACACTGATAGCCAAAAGAAAGCTGGTCAAATGAGGGTGGAAGCCTAAAGTCTGTTTTCCAAGAGGGTTTGCTGTTGTTGTTTTGTTTAACTTACATTCAAATCTCAACACTTGAAAGGAGAACAAAAGGAAAGTAGTCAGTTACTCCATTCTGCTTTTTATTTTTTAAAAATAGTGTTTGGACTCAGGAGTTCTGGATTTTTCCAAAAGGTGAAGCTGATTCTTATCTGTGCTGAAGAACAGAAAAAGAATAGAACAAAAGTAGTATTGGAGGTGGGAGGAAAAGAAGAAAACGCATCAATTTATTTCCTGTTGTAGTAAGGAATCATAAAGTCAGAACTTTTCTTATCCCTTCTTTTCCTGCCCCCGACAACCTTTCAAACTGAAATTGAGCATACAGAAATACTGACCTGACTCCATTTATGCCAGCTATTGCCTCCGTATTTTTCCTTTGCAGCATTCTTCATGAATTGTCTTATGCCATAACTTTGGAAGGAGACTGTGTTATTCATAACAGTATGTCAATAGAAAAGACTTCTTTAATAGCAGTCAGATCCAAGATAAAAATGCCTTAGAGCAGATACCATAACCAAATGGGGAGAGAAGGCTTTAGATGTGATGCCTGTATTTTTCAAGGCATCTTGGACTTTTAGCATCAGAAATACATCTTCACTTGCTTCCCTTTGCTCTTCTTGGATCTTCCAAGACAGCTCTACAATAAAGTTTTTCTAGCTTTCAGAATGCAAACTCAATGTGTGCCCACATTTTCCCTACTTGTATCTTCCTCACATGTCTTGAAGCACATCAACTAAATGTTCTATTTTTTTTCCAGTTCTCCTGGTCTGAAAGCAGATATGACTAGTGTGGATTTGGGTAGGGCTGAGTCAATATTTTAATATACTGGTGTACTTGTGTAGTGCATTGGAAAGGATATAATTTAATAGAAGTTGGCAAGACTGGAATGTTTGGACAGAGCCATTTCCAGCAGTGCAGAAGGTGAGAACTGAAGAGTGTGTTTTTTAAATGTGTCCTGCCTGTGGTTATCATACAGTAGGGAGAGAGAAATGAAGTCTTTGCCTACTTCTGGAGAAATGCATTAAAAATTACAGTACCACTGCAAGGTCTCCGTGCTTCTCAAGAGTGTTTTACTTCACAGGTACTGGCTTAAAAACATGACGTATTTGTGTCTCATGACATTTGAACTCGATGATCATTTGTGGTTCATCTCTTGATGAACATTTCGGTTCCCAGCCTAAATGATTCTATGAAAACAAGTGTCTGCAGCATTTTCTCAGACAAAAGCATATGGGTTTATGCATCTGCACATGTGACTAATATTTGCCTGATGTACTAGAGAGGCCAGGGAATAGTTCTTCTAATTTTAGCAGTGTCTATGATTAGCTGGCCAAGGATGAGATAAGGCATCTAACAAGAGTGTTTCTACTGCCTGGTATTTGCTCCAGTACTTCTGTATGTGTTGGGATAGAAGTCTTTTCCTCACTTGAGGTCTTCTGGGCATGAAGGAAAATAGGCACTGCTTCCTGTGAGGTTAATCTGGGGTACCTGCTGGTGTAGCACTTGGTATTCACCCATCAAATATAAGCAGTAAGCACATCCATGGTTCATCCAAAATTTAAGGGCAGAAAAAAAGGACGACTACACTCTTACAGGTGTTCTATTTAGTGTCATTTTAATTGGAACCAACAAAAACACTTTTATTGCTTCAAAAGCAGCCATCCATTTTACTTTGTTTCATGTTTAGCAGGCACACCCACTTTAGCCCTTTCTCTGAGACAGCAAAATGCACAAACGCTTGGCACAGCTCCTGCACACTGCATCAATGTTGTGTTAGTGGTAGTGGATTATATGCCTGATCCTCGTTTGTCTTAACATATCAAGAAACGTCTCCAGAGATCAACTCATAATACTGGGATTGTGTTGGCGAAATGCTTACTGTGTTAAGGGGAAGCAGTAGGCAGACAGCTCCACACACCGTCTTGTGCTTGTGCTGTGGCAGATATAAGCTGTGCTGCTAGCTTAAGCTGAAGACCAAAGAGATTTCATTGTGAAGACACTGAGCTGCGTGCACATGTTTTGAAGAGGTTTAGTGAGGGATTCAGTGTCAGCGTGCCTATTTTTTTATTATTTATTTATTATAGAGTTTTGTTAAGCAGTCTGAATACTATTCCATGAAGAAGAAAAAAATACATCTGAGATCCCAGTTTGGCTCTCATGACTGATCATGAAATTTGCATGTCTTTTTAGAGGGTTAATGAATATTTTTCCAAAGATGCATTAATTCTTAAGTCCTGGGACTTTCAAAGAGTCTGTTCTTCCCTCCCCCATCCAACACTTATGCACTGTGCCCAAGGACAGTTTAGAAAAGCTGCCTGACTTCACTGGTGTAGTGATGGGAGAATCAGAGATGTTGCTGCATAGGAAGACAAGGACCAAGACAAACAAAGGAAAGGAACTGGGGAAAATGGTGCAACAGGTAAAACTGATGGAGCTTGAATTTACATGGGCTGGGTGAAGTGACCAGAACAAAGCCTGGGATGAGGGGTAATTGGTAGAGCAAGCAAATGGATGTAAGAAGAGAAAATAATTAAGAAATCCAAAGCATGGGAAGAAGGCAGAACGAACCTAGAGGAGTACAGGAGATGAGGACAGTGAGAGAGTGGGGACAAACCCAGGGTGGAAGTGGGACCAACCTAGGGTGTGGAGCTGTGGAATGTGGAAAGAAGAGTTGTTCGGCTTTGGGGAATGGAGTCAGGATGAGAATATAGGAACAGAGCACTAAATTCAGGGAGGAAGACAAGTAATTTAGAGAACACGCTCTGTCTCATTCTCTCCCTGTCAGTATGAGTCCTGGAGACTTTTTCCGTCCCTGGCATTACATTAAGGCGAGCTGTGTGGCCTTGTGTCTGAAGTGTCTCTCTCTGCATGTATTTTTGCTTCTGCCCTGGTATTTAGATGGCTATTTTTGGTGTATATGTAAGTAAATACCTCAGCGTACTAAGACTCTGGTCTTTCAGCCGAAACGTGGTCNCAAGGCTAATATTCCTTTAAGAAGACGCGGCTTCCAAGCCTCGCCTTTTGAAACCGAAATGGAGAGCTGAATCGGCGCCCGGCCACGGTATCCGCGGGGGGCGGGCGGCTCTTCCTTATGGGGGGAAGCAGGAGCGCGCCGGGGGGAGGCGGGGCTCGGGGGGCNAAAGAAGAGTTGTTCGGCTTTGGGGAATGGAGTCAGGATGAGAATATAGGAACAGAGCACTAAATTCAGGGAGGAAGACAAGTAATTTAGAGAACACGCTCTGTCTCATTCTCTCCCTGTCAGTATGAGTCCTGGAGACTTTTTCCGTCCCTGGCATTACATTAAGGCGAGCTGTGTGGCCTTGTGTCTGAAGTGTCTCTCTCTGCATGTATTTTTGCTTCTGCCCTGGTATTTAGATGGCTATTTTTGGTGTATATGTAAGTAAATACCTCAGCGTACTAAGACTCTGGTCTTTCAGCCGAAACGTGGTCTGGGAGAGTTGTTTGTCTCGGCGGAACCGTGTGTCTACGCCGCAGATCCGAGGTGCTGAGGTGCGCCGGTGGGCGCCACCTCTGTGGCTCTCGCGTGTGCACGTCTGTGTCTCTGCCTCCATCCTATTCTTTTCCCGAGCCGGGGAGGCCAGGTTCTTCCTTAGTGAAGTCTTTTTTCCATCTACTGCGCGGGATGTCCTGTGGTAGCCAAAAGCATGACGGATCGCCATGAAAGCAGTTACCCTGTCTGTAGGCAAAGCTTTTCTTAAGTATGCCAAGGAAACTGGAAAAACAGGAGCTCCCGCCTACCCCCTCACCCCCNGGAGGCAGGGCTCCGGCGGCTGACACATGAATCTGGGACAGCCATACGTGGCTGGAAAATTTGCAGTGTTGGGGCAGAGGCATGTGGCTAAGTCAGGTAACCAGAAAGCTGGCTTTTATTATTCCTCTGGTGCATAATTTGCAGGAGTTGTTTTTCCCTTTTTATTTTTCTTTTTTATACTTTTCCTCCCGCCAAGAGGGCCTGGAGGAGCAGGTTGTATAGCAGTGCTGCATATAAATACGCAGCCTGAGGAGACCCAGTGGATCTGTTGAAGTTTTATTTAGATTGCTTCGGGGACAGGCAAGTCCAGCATCTGGAGAGCAGGCGGGTATTCCTCTTGTTGCGAGGCTACAGCCTTCCTTAGCAGTGGGATTTGGGACCCTGCTGGAAGGGAGTCCCACTGCCTGTTGTGGTGGTGGCAGCTTCATGCAGTTTAAAATGAAAGAGGCAGAGGCGCTGGTGGAAGTAATATGAGCTGAGGTGAGAGCAAACTGGTGTTGCTGCTCTTGCAGCAGCACTTCCCAGAGCCATAAAACAGTTGCAGAGCTGTGTAAAGTCTAATTGGCATTGGTTGCATAAGGAGCAGGGTCAGAGTTCCCATCCCCTGCTCAAATGCACCCTCTAGAGAAGTTGGTCTACAGATGATTTGCGTGCGTGGTAATCCTGTGGTCTTTACGTGATAACATAGTGTGTGTGAAAGCTTGGTGTAACACGGGAAGACAGGAATAATTCGGACAAGGACAGCCTTGAGCTGCTGGCCGTGCCCCTTCGTTAAGAGCTGCTATCTGTGTGTATGCATGTGTACACATTTATGTGGGTATGCACTTCTCAGCATTTGAAAACCCACTGATTAACTTTTAAAAAGTTAATCGGGATTTAGTGTTGAGGGTCAGTCAGCGGAAAGTTGGTCTGCTTGCTGAGCTGCAGCAGCAATTTCTGCCTCCGGCGTGCTGCAAACACTCATCTTTCCGCTTTTGAGTGTTAGTGCATAGTTTACTGAATGCTTATTTTGTTTCTTCTTTTCCAGAAAAAGAGGAAGTTACTATAAATGGAGAAGATGAAAAAGAACGGAAAGACCCCTATTTTGTGGAAACACCTTATGGTTACCAGCTAGACTTAGATTTTCTGAAGTACGTGGATGATATACAAAAGGGGAATACCATTAAGAAACTGAATATCCGAAAGAGGAGGAAAGCTATACCAGCTTCAGGGAGTACCAAAAACTCTGGTGGTCAGTGCAGTGGCTGGACCTCCACAGAGTCTCTCTCTTCATCAAACAGTGATGAGAACAAGCAGTCGTCTTTGGCAGCGAGGAGTCAAGTAACCTTGTCCGTCCCTGTGAGACCCTCAGTTTCCTTTGAAGTGTCTCCTACCTATTTAACCGTCCCTGAGAATAAACAGCTTCCTCCTCCCTCCCCCCAGCCTCCTCGGCACAACCTCCTTGTAACAAAAACCCTCATGGAAACACGAAGGCGACTGGAGCAGGAAAGGATGATGCAGGTCACTCCTGGAGATGTCCGCAGGCCCCGACTTTCCAGCTTTGGAGGCATGGGCTCCACAAGCTCTCTTCCCTCTTTTGTGGGATCCAGTGGGTACGGTCATGTGTCTCAGCAGCTGCAGAACGGGTATCAGGGTAACGGTGACTATGGTGCATGTTTCAGCTCCTCCTTGGGCAGTTCCATTCGTCACAGCCCCATGAGCTCAGGAATATCTACACCAGTCACCAATGTGAGCCCAGTGCATCTGCAGCACATCAGGGAGCAAATGGCAGTTGCCCTCAAGCGTCTCAAGGAGCTTGAGGAGCAAGTCAAGACTATTCCTGTGCTGCAGGTCAAAATTTCAGTGTTGCAGGAGGAGAAGAGGCACATGATGGCTGAACTCAAAAACCACAGGAAAGCCATTCAAAATGACGCATACGGTTTCAGAAAACGATCCTACAGTGCTGGAAATGCAGAGCAGTGGGAACATATGTCTCAGGTGAGAAGAGGGGGAGAACTGTATATAGATTGTGAGGAAGAGATGGAGAGTGTGGAGCAGAGCTCTCAGAGGATAGAGGAGTTCAGACAGCTGACGGCTGAGATGCAAGCCCTGGAGAAAAAAATCCAGGATAGCAACTATGAAAGTCCAGCAAACCTTCAGGTAAACAGAGAAAGCCTGACAAAAGAAGCCCGATCTGTTGCTGTGGGTGCTGATGAGAACATGAATGATGTGATTATATACAACAGATCTGCAAGGCAACACAAAGACGTTGCTGTGGGGACAGAGAAAGAAGTGAGGGAGTGTGGGGTTGGGGTGACAGAGACCATGCTTGGATTGTCTACAGAGGTTGAGAAAGAGATAGAGCTTCAGCAGCAGACCATTGAAGCCCTTAAGGAGAAGATTTACAGACTAGAGGTTCAGTTAAAGGAAACCACCCATGACAGGGAAATGACCAAATTAAAACAGGAGTTGCAGGCAGCCGGTTCTAGAAAAAAGGTGGATAAAGCTGTGATGGCTCAGCCCTATGTCATCAGTAGAATGGTGGAGGCTGTCATACAAACAAGAGACCAAATGGTGGGAGACCACGTGGACGTTGCTGATTCGTCAGTGGGGAACCACCTGCACATGAACAGCATTGGCACCTCCTGCAGACCTGCCATGCAGAGCACTGCTGTGGGCCCCGAGCTGCTGATGAGCCGATGGCTGGTGAGGGAGAGGGCAGAGGTGCAAGATCAGGGTACAGGGAGATCTGTGGAGCTGCACAATAAGGCAGTGGGCACAGAGACAAGCATCTGTGAGACAAGCGTCAATACGGAGGAGCAAGGAGATGCGTCAAGCCCTTGCCAGATGCCACGAGCAGTTAGAGCAGTGAGGTCTGTGGGCTGTGGGGACTGCTTGGTGGACGTGGTGGTTTGTGCCCAAAAGGAGTGCATGTCCCGTGAAACAGCCACAGAAGCTGTGGCCAGGGCAGAGGCAATGGTAATGGCTGTGCCTTCCACAGCTAGCCAGCAAACCAGCACTACCTTGGAGATGGTGAGCCAGTGCACCAGCACAGAAGCGGCCTGCCTGGCCAGCTGTGGGACTAACACTGCTCTGAGCAGCTGTGATAAACAGACCAGCACGGACAGTGTGGAGATGCGGAGTGTGGCAGTAGGGGATGGCCGGGTGAAGGACATACATGTGTCTGCTAAAATGCGTTCAGTTGGAGTGGGCACTGTGCTCTCTAGCCACCCTGGCTTTGACAAGCCCTCTGCAATAAAAACCAAAGACTGTGGCATTGGACAGATAAATATTAATGAGAACTACCTGGTTGGTCTGAAAATGAGGAGCATTGCCTGCGGCCCCCCTCCACTGCCAGTTGTGCCTACTGGCACCAGGAGCATCGGTGTTGGTGTAGAGTCTGTATACGAGCCAGTCAGTGCTCAGTTGGAAAGCCCTCTGCCTCCACCTGAGCTGAGGACAGGCTTGGATCACTATATCGAACGTGTGCAGAAGCTGCTGCAGGAGCAGCAGATGCTGCTTGCTGAAAATTACAGTGAATTGGCAGAAGCCTTTGGGGAGCCCCACTCGCAGATTGGATCTCTCAATTCGCAGCTCATCAGCACCCTCACCTCAATCAATTCTGTCATGAAATACGCCAGTACAGAGGAGCTTCGGAGCCTGGACCTGCAGAAGCAGTGCATGGAGAGAAATGCCACATCAGGTAAGCCGAGCGTCCAGGCACACTTTTGGTCTGTTCCTTGCCAGAGCTGCAGGTGAGTTGCCTGCTAGACTCTGACTTAGTCTGGAAGCCACTTTATAATCTGCTCCAAGGAAGCACAGAGTGTAAAAGTGTTGCTGAATGTGCCCATTGAGTATTCTGTCCAGCCCATCACTGGTAGCTGAAGAACCAGAGGTAGTTTTATCTCTCCCAGTCCAGCAGACTCTGAAGGTCCTGATGATGATGAAGGTGCCATGGATCTCACCATGCAAAGAGGGGTGTCTAAAACTGTGAAAGGTTTAACTGCTGTGAAAGGTGTTGACTTCATTTTATAACTTTAGGAGTATTTGAGGTTAATGCCCATGGGTTTGGAATTGTAAACTTCACGTGCAATTTTTAAAAACTACAGTGTCAGATTTGACGGAGTTGAAAGTCACATACAGTGTCTGTATCAAACTGCCTTGTTTCCACAGATGTTTTCCTGGATTTTGTAGTGTTTCTTTCATTACCTTTGTTCCCTATGCTGCTCAGAGAGAGAGCTGTGAGGTGCTTTCCCTATTCCAGCAGGGCTGATTGCTTTATAATAGGCAACTCCAGAGTGCTTCACAGAAACCACATCTTGCAGTCTTCTCTATTCCAGTAAGTGTTTATCATAATCCATAATTACAGCCTCATGTCTGAAGGGCGTAATTACTGCTGAAGGTTCTGGTGACACTGAAGAAAGGCAAGAATTGAGATTAAAATACTCTTTGCCTTTTATTTATTAATTTTAAAATATAGACAATTAGTTTGAGGGATTTCTTTATTCCCTGAGGTAAAGTTGATTACTTTTTTTAATTTTTTTTTTTTTAGGTGTCAGGTAGTCCAGTTTAAAACTTGGCTGTGTTTTTTCTAATACCATATTGGTCAATCCAACCACATGACTATTGAATTTATAAATTATGGCTTTCTGGACCACTACATAGTGCCTAGCAGCAACTGTTAGATATTGTCTTCTTGGTCCTGCCATACAGGGACTGAAACAAGAGGTTAAGGTAATGGGAAAATCTAGTGCAAATTCGTCTGTATTGTGGATGCTGAATTGAGAAAAAGAACCCTGAGTAAATACCATTTCATGTCAGCATAATATTATTGGCTAATCCACAGCTATATAAAGCTCTTGCAGCTTATTTACTGTCTTAAAATTAACTTATTTTTGTTAAAATGCAGCATGGTAAATCTGATTCTTTTCAGTGCATGAGCTAAATAGAATCATGGATTAAATGAGCTGAAATAAAAGGTTTAGCTTCACATAGTAAAGCAATAAGCAACACTTACATAGAAGTAAAGAAAACATAAAATATTCTGTCTGCATACATGCAATATGATACTATTACACAATATTATTATCTTTGTGGTATGCATTTTGTATTTTAGTCTTTTTACAAGTATAATAATAAGCATATCTAACAGATACCAAAAGTGTCTGTAAAAACAGTGAACTAGAATTATCACTAGCTGTAAATCCTTAAGTCCTTTCCTAGATTTTACTGCATCAAATGTGTAGTCTAGAGACTTGAAAGTATTTAGACACAGGTGGAGCAATGGATCATATTTTACTAAAGATGTTTTTACTTGGGTTCAGATTTCATATTCTTGTTAAAATTATTCTGGAATAATTTTGTTTTAACTTGTAATTCCATTATCTTTAGCTGTGGATGCTGAGTGTAGAATTTCTTTATTTTTAGTCCCTAGTGAGAGCTACATGCCTGGACTGCATACATAAATCAAGCTCTGGGCTATAACATTTTAGACCCATGAAGAATTGGAGTGGAAAAACGTCTTAAGCCTGAAATGTTACCCTATCTCTTTCTATTAATTTTGAAAATATATCGTCTTTATTTATCTGCTGATCCTGCTGCCTGTTCCTGTAGTTTTACAGATCATGTGTTAAATATTTCTGTAGAAGGATTTTTGCTGAATGAAGCACTAACTTAAATAATCTGTAATCACTGGAACTAATAAAGTGGTGGTTTTTTTTCTTTTCCATGCATCAGTATTTCACGATAGCTTGTGAGCTCTTAGTAAGTCTTTCCTCACAGTTAGGCCTCTTAGATGTAGCTTTTTAGGTGTCTCATGTGTGAACTCAGCCAGTGCCTCTTTCTCCAGGCCTGGCATCTCAGACCAATTTCTGTAAAACACAGAAATCTTTCCAGGCGCTGATTCTCTATTATGGTTTGGCTAAAATAAGCAATCAAGTTTAAGTTATTGTGAGAAGTGTGACCTCACAAGCCTTATTTTCTTAGAAAAACAGGCTGAAAATAGAGGTAGAAGTGTCTGATTTCCAATTAGCATCAGTAGTGTCATCTTTCATGTTTTATTCAAGGAACATCCTTAGGAAACATCTTTTAGACGCCAATTCCTTTTTGGGCAAAAATACCTGGGCTGGCTTTGAGTCATGTGATTTGGGCACTCGTTTGCCATGTTAATGGCTTAGTGGTCTATGCTGCTTCTGAGGTAGCACATCAGTCAAGTTCTCAGCTTTAAGATTTTATTTTCCTGTTAGTGCTGGGGACAGGGTGTGCTGCGAGGGTCTCTGCCATCGCACACCCTCTGACACAACTTGTGGCAGGTGATGGAGATGCAGACAGGAGAGCTGGAGCTTGCTGAGTGAGACACAGGTTGGCAGTTTTCATCTCTAGGCACCTTAGACCTCTTGAGATGATCCCTGAACCAGATCTACTAGCAATTAGTATTTTGCTTGTTGCAAAATAATCACCTTCATTCTGTAACTAGACAACTCATATTTACATCTCATATTTACAACTCATATTTACGTCTTTCAGACGCCCTAGTGACCTCAGGTAAATGAAACCTGCTGGCCAGACGAGCTGACTTCCACTCTGCAAAGTCATGTTAGCTTTGGCAGACTGTGTCCAGCTGGATCGTATGGATGTGGGTCACAAACCTAGATGCTAACTGATCTGTTTTCTTAGACCAGCCAGCGTAAAGGAGAACTAAGGGAGGCAAGCACATACAGCTTCCCTGTTTGTTGCACAGATTTTTAAAAGAGTTTCAGAATGTTGCATTTGAATGTGCGTGTGATGTGTTTTGTAAAATACCAGCCAGAGGCCTAGTGTCACGTGTAGGGGTTTTAATTGCATGGACTTTTCACAAGTCTTGTAGATGGATGTCTTTCACTGGCAAGGAGTTTCCAAAGATGGTATTTAAAAACAACTGATCTAAAAATTATCTGAGCATTTTTTACCTGAAAACGCATGGTTATTTTGCCTCAGTGATCTTTGGATATCAGTTTTATGGTCGCTTTTCAGAGGAATCCTGACTGACCACCCCACTGGAAGCATTACACCAATTAATCATCACGAGGCAGGAGACCACTTCTTGAGTTAAGATTTGTGGGAGTGAAAGGAAGTGGGAAGCAAGTAGTGTCAGAAAGTCTTGAGGGTATGGAAATCTTGATATGCTATGTGGTGGAAAGATCTCCCAAGGTTTTCAACTCTTAAGTTTCAGTCAGAGCTGGGGAGACAGGCTGAGGAACAATAAAAAGACTGAAGGACTGATGTTGATCTGAGAAGCCCCTGGTTGTCCAAAATTAGTGTGTAGGACTAATGAGGTATTGTGGCTAAGGTTGTCTCTGTGTCATTCATCATGCAGGAAATTGGAGAAAGCTGGGTTTTTTTCTCTTTACAGCTCTTCTGTTTGACAGTCCTTTCTCCCAAAGACTGTATAGATTGATGGGTTGGTAGCTCCACTCCTAGCAGCATGGACCACCCTGTTGCAGTTGAAGACCTGGGGCTTGCCTGAGGCTCAGAAGCCAGTGCTGATATAGCACAGGCATGTTGGTGCACCCAGTAAAGCTGTGGTGTGCTACAAATCACACTGGTTGTATGTGTCTAGGCAAGTGAAGGAAGCCCTCATATTCAGCTCTGCCACAGGTGCAAGCCTTAATCACCAGTTCAAGTTCCTGTACAAATGTGTTTGTGTAACAAACAGGATCCATCCATCTGTCTGCTGGGAAGAGGGTGGCATATGTGAAGTGTTTTCCATAGGCCCTGGAAGGTAGTGCATGATGCAGAACAGCCAGGCAGATGTTCCCACCTGTGTGCCAGATGATTACTGTTTATTTACATGTGTCTGGTTGGCATCTTGAAGAATACAGTGCCTCCTCATATTTTTCATATGGCAGGTGGTTATTTATTGGCCTGCTGTGACAACATGGAAAACTCAAATGGATATGTCATTCAAAAATGTAGCAACCTCTATTTAGTGGGGGGGGGTTTCTGTTTTATTTTTCCATCTGGTTATATCAGAAGAGAAGACCAGGTCAGTAATTGTCCTATAAAGGCATTATTCAAATTAAACTCCATAAATCTCTTTACAGAGGTTTGATGTACCTTCCCTGGTCATGCGTTAACACACACATATTACTATTAGCATTATTATCATTGCATTATTTGCTGTTTTCATTCTGTGGCAGCACTAAATAGACTATTGGAATCTGAAAGCTTCTCTGTCCTCTCATTCTGCTTCAATTAATAAAGAGCATAATTTGCCACAATATAAATTATTTTTCCCTTCAAATCTATTGCTGCTTAGAGAGTGGCAAGCTGCAGCCTACTAGGCTATCTGTTAGATAAAACCTCAGTTCTCTCCCTATGTTGTGTCACAGGGACATAGTGATCAGGTACTGAGCTTTGTTTAGAGTTCAACTCCCATGGTAACAGACACATCTATGAATATTTAATGAAAGGACATTCCCATTTTTCCAAGGAAGTGTTGTCATATTTCAGTAACAATAAAGCATCAGCTGAGAAGATTAGATCCTCATGAATGAGAAAGAAAGAAACAAGTACTCTGAGATGACCTTTCCTGCTGTGCATTGTGAGATACTTTGATCCACCATTCATCAGGGAAACGAAGGATGGCTTTCACCAAGCTTCACACACAGTTGTCTTGGAAAAGAGAGCATTTCATAACTCAGATGATTTGTTGCTTCACCAATGTGTGATTTTTTGGGGTCAGTCTTAATTAATTAATTAAAGAGATTGGTTCTAACTTACCATTCATTCACAGTATAATTTGGGGATGGAAAGCAGTTTCTCAACACAGAGAAAACTGTTTAAGCGAGAGTGAAAATGAGATTGTTCTTGCAGTCCTCTTAAAGGAGCCCTCATCATGTTAAAAGAAGTGTTTCCCCTGGAACCAAATGGTAATTCAACATTTACCTGTGCATGGGCCCCAAGTGAATCTGCGTTGTCTCAATTTATAGTATAAAAAGTTCATGTGTGGCAATTTTTTGTTCTGAAATTTTAAATTCACTGACTTCTAAGCAGGAATGGCTAAAAAGTACCTTTTAAAATGAAACCATGCTCTGGTCTTCTGAAGGTAACACATATCATAGGATGGGTTACTATCAATCGTAAATGTTTAAAGGTAACATGATTGCTAATCATGACTTTTTCATTTACCATAGTAGGATGTGGTTTTTTTCTTCAATTGTTCTGTTAGGTAGACCAAGTGCAAAGTGGATTAAAATTATTCACATGAAAAAAATAATTTTTTAAGCATAAAGCAACTTAATAAGATTTAAAACTTCTGGAGGACACCTTGGGTTCTTCAGTTACAATAATTTCATAAGGAGCTTATTGCTACCATGAAGAAAGCATGCAGTGTATATGGAGTTGTATATGCTCCAGATTATATTTATGCATTTTCTTTATTCCCCACATTCTGTCTGATCAACAGGTTAAAAATAAAATGTTTGTGCAGTTATCACGTAGGCAGTAAGCTTGTGCCCTTTTTTAAGCTAGAAGCCTGTGATGTTCCAGCTAGGTTCTCACCCCGATGCTATTTAAACCCCCAGGCTTATTTGCACTTCTTTTGATTTCCAATGGTATAAAAGTATTGTCAAGCTAAATTGTTTTTATAATAATACTTTAGTTTGCTTCCATCAGACTAAATGGAATCTTTCAAAAGCAGGTAGAGGCCAGATATCTGTTACCATGAGTTCATCACAAATTCAAAGGAATCCAGTAAGTTCTCTGAACTAGCTTGTGCTGTCATAAATGGTAGGGAATGTCTGCAATTAGGAAGGGAAATTGCATCTTAATAACAATAAATAGATTTTATAGGTGCTAGAAATGGCATGGGTAATCTGCTGCTGCTCTATAGTTGTGCTGTCACCCTGGTTTAAATTGGTGAGGTTTTCAGAAGAAGCACATGTGATTTATGATAGGTTCCTTCTAAAAAATTAAAAACAGGTCCTCTCGTTCCTTCAAAATACTGGAGCTAAACCACTGAAGATGCTTCAGTCACTTGCTTTCCTCTGAAACTGATCAGAGCAGCTTTCTGGATAGTAGTTTATGAACAGTTAAGTCTGAAGTTTTTTGTTTTGTCTTGTCATACTTGTGCCTCTAAATTACTCCTCAGCCTTTCCAAGATCCCCTGCTAAGTTGCACAACAAGTTTAGAAGTTCTCGGCAGCCCCATGCTGTAGTTAGCTATGCTGTGTCAATACTTAGAAACTTTTGTCAAGTTTGCAGTGTTTGTCTGCAACAGTAAACTAAGGAAAGTCAACAGGGAATGTGTTCCCAATGGTCTCTGTCTGGAGGCAGTGTTTGGCTAAGCATTGAACTTGTCTGGTTTGCTGTCACTGTTGTGCAGTGACTTGGGGAAGGATTCTACTCAAGCATACTTGAGATCTCTTGCAGGTGAGAGTAAGAATCTGTTTTAAGATCTGTGTAGACTGGTGGTGATACTCACCCAGGGTTTTGTTTCCACCCTGGAGACAGTGTGCAGGGCTTCCAGCCCCAACAGCAACCCTGCAGTCATGTTGGAGGAAGAGAGAACTCAGCTCATTTGGCTTTTTGGTTTGTGCAGGAGTAGATTAGCCTATTAAATCATTGACTATAAGGTTGGGTGACACAGCTCCTTCCTTCATCTGTTTTTCTAAGTGGTCAGCCTTGGTTGGTGCTCTCCAAACATCTTCATGTTGGCTGTCTTGAAAAGGGGAAGGCCTGGATGCTGATTTTAAATGTTAATTCATGGCTTGCGGCATTAATGCTGGGTTGGACCCAAAGCTCTCTTTCCCTCATCACTGAGTACTGTAGATGGAGTAAGTGTAGACATCTGACAGCTTTGCAGGGAGACTGGGTGCATTGACCAGTTTGTCTAATACACACTTTGTCTGCTTGCCCTCAGCCCTTGACGTCATCCTTTTTTGTCAGGTGCCGGGGGCCAGCTGAGCCGGGCCCCTTTTCTTCTTCTGTTGGAAGACATGGATGTCATGCCCTTGATCCTGAACTCAGTGTGCTGCTTCTCAACCACTGATGTGTGAACCAGAAGAGGGAACCTACTGGGGTCTTGTTGCATTGGTGGCAGGTTTAGCTAGTAGAGAGGCTGTGAGCTTGGGGAGAGAAGTCTGCTACTATCCTTCTCCTTTCTCTCTGTTCTACCCTGCAACTCTACCTGTGTTCTACCCTGTGTGTCCCAAGGCAGGAGGGAGACACCAGAGGAAATTCAGGTTCAGGCTTTGGGGGAATGACCAGGCACACCAAGGTGTGCTGTTGGTTCATCTCAGGCTGGAGCCCCACTGTGCTCTGCTGAAGTCCTGCTGGCTTCCCTCAGCTCTGGCACACACAAGCCCACCTGTGCCTCCACACATGCTGCGGTTGTCACAGCTGCTTTTGTAAGAGAACTGTGATGCATGGCAGAGGACACAGTTCTGCTGAAAGCAAACCTGGGCATTTTGGAAGCTTTGCATATCCGCAGTGTTTCAGAGTAGTTTTCCTCTGCTCCTTCCCATGTTCTTGGAGGCAAGACTGGAGCAGAAGGGATGACCTGGTGAAACCAGCCCAGGCAGTCACCACTAGCTGCAGCTGGAAGCAGTTACTATGTTTGGTACTCTTTAATTGTGGCTGTCATTGCTCCAAGCAAGTGGAGGGAGAGACAGTTCTCCTGTTTTTCAGCTAAGGGAGTTTAAAACTCATTTGTTTTGACTTGATGCTACATCACCTTTGCAGCCCTCTTCTCCTTAGATGATGCTTGCTGTTGGGAAGCGTCCTGGCTGAAGTCAGTCACTGCTGCAAAGTGCGGAGAGGTGGGGGAGCAAGGGACTCCCTCTTGCTTTCTGTAGCTGTCTGTTTTCTCCCAAGTGCAGAGACATGTCTCTAGAAGGGTTTCTTCTTGGGGTAACTACGATGTTCAACACACACAAACACCACCAACTCACTCATAAGAAGCAGCTTTTTGGCTATACATGCAAGGACGTGGGTGTCACTACCCTGCTGCGTGCCTTTCCCTGCACACAGCTTCCTCCTGTAGCTTGCTATAAGCAATTGTGGAAGGTGGCAATAGGTCTCACAGCTAGAGGAGGTGCCTTGGGAAACTACATGTCAGGCGAGACTCAGCTGAGAACTCAGAGACTTGAGTGAGAATTAGAGCAAAGAGGAGGAAGCTGCTGGGAAGTGACAATGTGTGGAAAAATCAGCTTCATTTTGTCCTGTTACGGGAAAAAAATTACTGAGGTGAAGTAAGAAGGGGGAAAGGCAGTCTAACAAGAACAGCTTGTTAGACAAAGATGTAGCTGTTTCTAAAAATTAATGTTTGGAATTTACCTTACTACAGTATGTTAGCACCCTGTACAGTGCCACTCATGTATTTGAATGTGGAGGCTGTGGCTTAATTCTTGATAAATACAAACACAAAAAAATATGGAGGCACACAATTGAAGCAAGAAAAGAGATGAAAGAAAAAAAGTGATAGTGTTTAAAGCAAGTTAAATGTTAGCTTTTTTTTTTCTTGAATGCTAACAAGATCACTTAGGGAGGTATGTGCATGTAAAAAAAATCCCAGTGCGTTTCACAGACAAAAGCATTTGTGCAGATTTGTAGAGCATTTGTAATAGCACAGCTGGAGGAACTCCAGGGGAATCTGTAAAAGTCCATGTGTAATTAGCACTGCCTTTTAAATACACAAAGGGAAAAAATGAGTGAATGCCAGCAAATCAGCAAGGGAAAAAAGTACAACCCAAACATTTGGATTTGCTTTAAATACGACTACTGGCTTGGTACAATCCTGTCCAAAAAAAAAGAAAGAAAGAAATGTAGTGTGTGGGAGTTTATTGCAGTTGTCTCAGTAACTGGGTAAAGCATATAGCTTTCAGAATTAGTCAGAATGATGGCAAAAAGGAAAATTTCCTGGAAAATTTCTGCTTTAATGGAAAACGACACTTCGTAAAAAACAAGTGCGATAAAAAGTTTACTGCTCTTGCAGAAAGAACCTGTAAAGCCTGTGAACATGCTGTGCTCTTCAGGCATGTCAGTGAGGAGCAGCTCAGTGAGTCCATCCTGAGCCAGGGTAGCAGGAGCTGGGGTCACTGCACATACTGAAAAAGAAGGAAAAGGAGGCACCATTCCTTTCACACATTTTAAAGCCAATGTCTTTATAGCGTTTTTTTGTATTATGTGTTTTCACTGAAAGAAATTTTTTTTGCATTTTCTGAAAGCAGTCACAATCTTTTCATATTGAAAAGAGTATTTTAAAGCACAAGTGTTGCCTTTTTTTTTTTTCCAGTTTGGGTTTTTTTCTCCCTGGTGATCACAGTATTGATGGAAATATTCAGGTCTGACTCCTCCATGATGCCTACTGTCTTCTCTGGCAGGTGCTACTTTGGAGTACATCCCTCATGGCCAACTTGCAAACACCCACTTAACTTCAAATTTGCGAATGCTGGAATTGGAGCAGGACATTGTACCCGCTCAGGAGGAAAGGAAGACTCCCCTGGTGGAAACGGTTCGGGGAAGGAAGTCCTTTACTTCTCAGGATAAAACTCTCGCTCCAATTAACCTGACAGATGACCAGCTTGCCTCAGGCCTCTATGGTAATAGCTGGTGAATGACTGACATTCACCTTTCATCATGCTGGTGGAGTCTGAATATGAATACAGTTAAAGAAGGTTTTCAGTATTCTCAAAAATTTCGAAGTAGGAAAAGATGCAGCTACAGGGAAAGTCAAAGTCACAGTATGAGACCCTGTGTCTGCAGATAGTAGTTAAGTTTTAAATGGAGGATTGTAGTGCAACAGTGAAATGCCATTTAGTGTCTTCATAAAAAAAAAAATTACTGAAAGAGAAAGGGTTGGTAGTTATTTTTTAAATACTTAAATTTGTATGAACGTTTTACCTGTCTTATGCTTAGAGATTGGTTTAAAAGTCATTTCAGTGAATATTAAAATCTAAAACACCAGTCTTGATTGAACCTCCCCACCCTGTTGAATATTGTTAAATATGCTCTCTGTATTGCTTAAATATACTGTCTGTGCTAATACATTCATTCTGGCAAAGAGCTGCTGCTCTCTGACATCAAGAATTAAGATTTTCTTAGCAGAGTAACCCATTTAAACGTTAGAAGTTTTTCACAAATAGCAAAGAGAAAAAAGCCCATGTTTTTTCTTAAAGTTTTCTAAAGCATCGTAAAGATTAGCAGCATGTTGGAAGATGGGAAAGTTAGGCTAGACTAGTTTCCACAGCTGATTTTGGAATTGTTCTTCTGTATTTCCAGTGTGCATCTCACGCCGTGACTGTATGTATATAAATATTAGAAAATTCAGTTTCAGTTGGTAAATTAAACAGAAATTTGTTTGTTTTCAAAAATTGTCAGAAGTTGCTGCAGTCAAAGCTGGCTACAGGTTTGTACTAACATGTGCTTTGTCTCCCTTTCTAACAGTATGTGCTAATAATGAAAACACACTTAAATCTATCATGAAGAAAAGGGATGGGAAGAAGGATTTGAGCAACACCAAGAAAAACCTGCAGTTTGTTGGCATTAATGGCGGGTAAGAGATCTGTCTCAAAAAATATCTGTCATTGTAGCACTGTAGCACTTTCACTGTAGGAAGGACAGGAACCCAGGAAGAACCCAGGAACACATGCATAGTTTTGGCCTGTCCTTCAGGCTGAGGTGCATCTGCTGAGTGTAAGTGTCAGAAGGAAGAACAGAACAGCTGAGCTTGTTATCCTCATGTGCTTTCAAGTGATATATGGCATCAGTCTCAAGTACCTGTACATGAGATTGCTGCTAAATTTAACACAGAAAAAGTGAAACAAACTCAGTCATGGGGACAATTCTCAGATAATGTTTTAGTGAGGAAATCTTGTAAATATCTTTGGTAGCTGAGAAGGACAACATTGTGCAATTAAACAATACAGCAAGAGGTGGCATTGCCCAAAAATTCTTTTTTTTTGCTTTGTGTTATGTTAGATAAATACAGAAACTTTCCTACACAAATACAGAAAACAGAAACTTCTTTTAAAGTACTACTTGCCCTTGCAGCATGTTGCAAAGAATGTTAAAATGGTTTCACCAAATTATTTTGTATAGCTTTTCTAGTCCTGTTCTCACATTAGTTTTCCTTTAGTACAAATGCTTTGTGCAGTATGTAGCCTAAATATCCAAATTACTTAATTTCATACATATTGGCTAAAAGTATCATTACTTATACTGGGGGAATGTTATCATAGGTTTATTAGCTTCCCTGCTTATATCTGACTAGTAAGGCAACAAAACAATTTACTCTGAACAAAGTAATTTTATTTTGGGGATAAGGTGAGGTCTGACGGAGTGTTAAGACTTCTGTTTAAAAAAGACTGTTCTTCTTTAATTACACACTGTGTACATACTAGTGACAGTGTCAGCTGGCCTTTGCACCGAGTTCAATGAGTACAAGAGGTCTCTTGAGTAGAAACGGGAGGACTAAGCCTTTGCAAGACATTTTTCCACTTGCACCAGTGCAAGCAGGTACTGACTGGCTGCTGAACAGCACTGAGCAAGCACCTCTGTCCCTGCCTGTTCTTCCCACAGATACGAGACCACATCCAGTGATGACTCCAGCTCTGAGAGCTCCTCCTCAGATTCAGAGGAGGAGTGTGAGGGTCACGAGTACGCCTGCGACCAGCACATGGAGGAGAAGCAGCCCACCCCACATGCTGCAGAGGTCTGTGCCATGGGGGCAGAGAAGGACAGTCACCTGGCAGAGTGTGAGGCCGAGGAGGTGGAAATCAGAGAAAGGTAGGCTGCTTGCCTTTTTCAGAGTGCCTTTGAGGAGACCACCACTGCCTCATGGCGTGGGGTAAGCTGTGGGCTGTGCTCCTGTTGATGGAGAAAGCATCACTGGTTGCCTTCTTTTCTTCTCCTCAAGTGAATAGTCAGAGATGGTTTTACAGCAAAATGACTGTGTGAGTGAGAAGGTGTCAGGAGGTGTCCTTTCTAGCAGCTGACCCTGTTGACTTTAAATGATCCATTAACAGCAAGACACGGGTGGCTCCCCAAGCAGAGGCTCTCCCAGGTCACAGATGGCATTCGTTTGGGAGCAGGCAATGCCTTGTTAATGTCCTGGTCTTTAAAACAAGGAAGCAAATGAGTCTTGAGCCATGCACACCAGGTCAGTAGCCTGCTCAGAGTGCATCTTGCATTTGCACCTTCCTTAGCATCTCAGCCATGGCTGGTACGGCTCAGTGAGGTGATGAGTACAGAAGCAAGGAGATTGTCCAGCCCTCAGATCATATGTTTCATATGAAATTGTATACTGTAATATGCTTTTAAGGTCACTGTCACACACTTGTTCAGCATTTAATGTCTTAAGTTTTTCAAATTGCTGGTGATGGACTGTGTAAGGAAGGATTTGACAGACAGGGCTTTTCTTTTTTGGCATATAGGAAGCAGTAGTTGGGTGAGTTTTTACTGATTCTTCATTAGCAAATGGCAAAAGGAAGTATAAACAGGGAAGTATAAAGGAAGTATAAACAGGAAGGGATATTTTATAGATAATGCGCTTGTTAGTCGTTTACAAGTGTGCTACTATGGAAAACTATGTAGGTGGAATAATAACACTAAAAGACTTAAAACAAAATTAGCGTCATGTTTCACTGGCGATGTAGCTTAGCATCAAGTTATCTGTAATTGCCAACTGCTAAATAAAAGAGATACAGAAATTAATAATGAAGAGCTTGGAGGCCTCCAAGTGAACACTTGGAGCTGTGTGTTTTGAAGTATCCTGAGATTGCTTTATACAGTACTATAGGATGTAGCCTGTTATTTTACAGGTGGCATTGAAAGATGGGCAGTTTCTCAAAAGAGCTCTCTAATTTATATTTACCCTAGGAGGGAGTGGTTTTGAAGAGGAGCAGCAGAAAAACTTAGATAGCCACACATACTTGAGGAGCATGTTCTTTGCAAGCTGACTGCTCTGGCAATGCTCTTTGAGGTGAAGAAGCAGGACACAGGGCTGTGCATGAACATGGTCCATGCAGTGGTGGAGCATTTCATTGCTCTGGAAGCCCTAGCAGCTGGGCTGTAGCCTAGGAGGGGTAAAATGCCCACCTTACACATATGAATGTGTTAGCTTCTCTGCTTTTGGGGAGACTTTTACTGAAAAATTGCCATTATCCTCTCTGCAAGTTATAGGCAGAGATGGTTGGCCAGAGTGACACACAGGACAGGCCTTATTTTCAGCCCTACCATAAGTTTTGAAATTTGTGGCAGAAAGGGAGCAGAAGTGTGAGAATGAAAGAGGACCAGAGAAAGAAAGTAAATTTCCAGAGTGGATGGGATGCAAAAGGCTAGGTCCAGTGAATGGGAGCTGGCAGCAAGGCACCACTTGTCCTGTTTTCCACTGGTTAATTCCGTTTCCGTCACAACTATTGGCATTTCCTCTTGTTAATCAAGTAGTGAAATCCCATAGCAAATAATATGTGCTCTGCAGTCATACATCAGTACGTGAGAATTTCCACTAGGGTTGCCAAGTCTTAAAAGCACAAAAGTGATATGTTGCCTATTCTCCATTCCCACTGCTCCTCCTGCATGTATCTCCATTCAACATGGAGGGAGTGTCTGCACTGGCAGCTTATGCATAGCAGCAGCAGTTGGTTTGCCTGGAAAAATTAATACCCAGAGAATCTTCAGAGAGATAAATGTTTTATTCTGAAATGTTAAGAGAAAAATTGAAACATACCATGTGTTTTGCTGTCTCCCTCAGGTACGAGCTAAGTGAAAAGATGCTTTCTGCCTGTCACCTGCTGAGAAACAACATTGATGACCCCAAGGCGTTAACCAATAAAGATGTGGTAAGCAATACCAGGCAAAATTCTGAGATGCAGTAGAAAAACTTCAGGAAGAGATAACTTCTGGTTTTACAGGACCAGCATTGCAGTCCTGCAATGCTAAGCAGAAGAGGATTTCATCTTTCCTGCAAGAGTTACAAAGCTCTTTCTGTCAGGAGACTTTTGTCTAGAGAATGCACTTCTGCTTTGTGTGCTTGGGTGTTGTCATCCCAAGATACACATATAAAAATAGTAACATGAAAGTTCAGTTTCAACACATCTGTGCATTCCTGTGTTATTTTTGTAAGTGTTGCTTTACCACTGCTGTGGGCAGCTCTTAGGCCTTGCTTTAGGAGACTGCATGGGATGAGAAGCTTGTTACTTCCTATGACAAAAGCTCTGAGTCTGTTCTGAAACTGAGGTGATCTGCCTCCTTCTAAGCACATGGATGCTGTTTGTCTCACTTACTGCATGGGTGGTTTTATCAGTGCTGCAGAGAGTATTCATTGTTAATACTCAGTCTCAAGAAATAAAATTTTATTTGCCTCATGTAGGAATTGTCTATGCTACCTTGTGAAAGCAATCTGAAAGCAAAGGAACACTTCTTAGTGATATGAAGCTGAATTTGGCATTTGTTACAGTTGTGTGGTCATGTAAAAGACAACAATCCAGTGATCTCTACTACAGAGCATCTGCAGCTTCTTAAAAACAGTAATGTTGTCTATATGACACAGTGATATAGTCTGTGTCCAGTCCTAACATTTGTGGTCCAGGGAATGTTTTGAAAGGTTATTTAATGCAGTTGTGATAGGTAGCTTTAAATCCTGTATCTGTCCTTCAGGAGTAGCTTGGGCATTCAAACAACAAATGCTTCAAGCCTCGTTGGAGTTGTGAGTGTCAAAAATGGCATTTCCATGTGATGATCACTGCCTTAGAAGTGTAATTTGAATTTATGTTTTTCTTTCTTGTGCTTAAGGTGTCTTTGAGCACAAGTAGTGCTTTGTAGGTGGAAACTGCAGACTCATTAGCTCTTGTTCTCTGTCTGTCTGCTGATAAAGAAGTCTTGTCCAAACAGGTTAAATGACAGTACAGCTAAAGATCTTTATACGTAGTCCCAGCCTGTTCCAGCATACTTGGCTCTTGTGGTTGTTTACACCAGGAAGAGCTGTGGACTGCTCCTTTTGGAATGTGATGGATTGAATAAAAAAAAAATCTACTATTTACTTAGTAATGTGTGTGATACTGTAACTAAAAATAATTTATTAGTTGTATTTTGCACACAGTAATGCTTAAAATAAAAAAAAATTATATTGTATAACTTTATGACTACTTTTTTGTTTCAATTCTGTATGTTCACAATACATGTGATGTAACTCAAATAGTTGGACCTTGTCAGTTTTTATTATAGTAGTACTGAGGTAGAATATTCTGAATATTATGTAGTACAGATATATATGTAGTACAGATGTGTGTAGAATATTCTCTCTTTACCAGACAAAGGTTACCTCTAAAGCTACTGGCGTGTTTTCCATGGGGGCTAGATAAGCTTCCTGAGTGTCTTCTGCAAAATAATGCTTGAATTTGCTGGCCACATGCTCGTGGGGGTGTATGAGGAGATATGGTGGTCCTTCCAGATTAGAGACACTGTCTCAGAAAGTCAGAGCTGGCAGTGACTGGCAGCCTTCTTGGTTCACAGAAAGCTCTGCTCTACCTATGTTGTTCCCAACAGACAAGTTACTTAGCCTCAGAGGCTCCTAACTCCTGCACCCTCCGTCCATACCAATGGGAAAGTTTATCCTGAATATGTAGCTTGCATCTTCTAATTGCAACTAAAATCCCTTGCTACTGCAGCCAGCCATCCTTCAGGTGAAGAACGGGTTCTTTCTTTTCTCACTGTGAAAAAATGTTACAGGGTTTCTTTCCCCAGCAGTTCTTTCCGCAGAGCATCTTCAGTCCTTCCTTTCTGTCCTGTAGGTCAGATTTCCTTGACTTCTTAACATTCTTGCTGCTAACCTTTGAAATTGTTTCAGCCAAATCTTTTGTGTCATTCAGTGATCAGACCAGACAAAGTATTCCGGCTGTTGCCTTCACAGTACTAGGCAGAGAGAAGAGACTGCATCACCATGCAAGCTATAAATTTATTTATTCTTCTTTATTTATTCTATTATTTATTACCTCAAAACAGTATATGTTGTCTTCATTATAGTGTGATGTTGTTGTCTTGAGTTCAGCTCGTAATCATCTGTAATGCCCAGCTCTTCTTCTGTCGAACTGCTGTCCAGCCAATTCTCATATACTTGATGCATTTGATAATTCATGTCTCGAAACTGGGCCTAATTGACTTAGCATGCAGTTGTTTCAAGTCCAGTGAGAAATGTGCATTTTCCTTGCTCTCAGTCTTGTGTTCATTAGTGATTCATAGACTTAGTTAAATATTTGATAGAAATGGTTATTTCAAGTCTTTTTTCTGTTCACCAGTATTTGATAACCATTAATTTCTGGGATTAATCTTATCCTAAAATTCCATGTCCTCAGAGGTGAATAATGCCTGAAAATCAGGTGAAGTGAGAGAAAGTAAACAAATAGTGTTTTAAAGAGGGCTTTTGTCAGACGGGAAGCTTCAGTCTGTCATCTTGTTTGCAAGCTGAATTCTCTCTTCCCACAATGGACTGAAAAAGGCTTGACCTGCATTGCTGACTTGTGGGATGGAAAATCCTTTAAATAGATTGCCCATATGTAAATTTTTCTGTTTTGCTTTTGGCAGAGGTTTTGTTTAAATACCATCCAGCATGAGTGGTTTCGTGTCTCAAGTCAGAAGTCTGCTGTCCCTGAAATGGTTGGAGACTATATAAAAGCTTTTGAAGAGATTTCTCCTGCTGTCCTCAGACATATCATCAATATGGCAGATGGAAATGGAAACACAGCTCTGCATTACAGCGTCTCACATTCTAACTTTGAAATTGTAAAGCTTCTTCTGGATGCAAGTAGGTTAAGAGGTTGTCTTTTTTTTTTTTTTAAATTATTCTTGGTTTTTGCAATTCTCACAGATGAAATTCTTGATGAGCAAGAGGTCAAGTTTGGTCTTTTAACTGTTTAACTGTTAACGGTTAAATAGTGGCTGACTCGGATAGTCTAGAATTTTTGTTTCTAGTACTAGCTTTTGAGGTGATGTTTCTTGAAAAAGTTAGAAAAACACTCAAGTAAATTATATGCAGAGTTGGCCGGTGTTTGAGACATATAGTTAGATCTCTGACTAACCCAAGTTCAGCAACACCAGCCTCCAGCACTTTTCTCTGAAGGCAGTTCAGGTGTTGCTCAGTCAGGTGAAGGGGACTGGTGGAGGAAGATTCATTGAGGTATAAACATCCGTCTTAAGCACTCAAACTAGTCTAGCTTTATCTTACTAAAGCAGTGCAGAAGGTTTTTCTGGCTACCACCTTGACATATCTATGCTGCCTGACTGAGAAACCGGAGCAGTATGGCTTTCTGTCATAGAAAAGCATTTTCCTGATTCATAAGCAATGTGATGATGCTTCATGTAGTTGCTTTTGTTGTTGCTTCCTTTTTTTTTGCAGAGAGGGTAGTGGCTGAGGGGAGACTCCAGAGCATCTGGTCCCCATATGCAATGTGCCAGGTGGCAGCCAGTGAATATATCACGTTGGAACTGGTCCCAGGAAGGATGAGATCTATTTAAGCTCCCTGTTTGCTCCCTGAGTGAAGTTTACTTCTCTAAACTAGTTACAAAACCTGTCACAGTTGGTTGTGAAAGCTTAACTAGGCCAGTAACGCGTCTGGAGTGTAAGCCAAGCAAAATTCATAAATCCAGAAGGGTAGCATCAGATAAACAAGGATATTGTTACAAATCTCAGCTTTTAAAATCCAGCACATCTGTCACATAAGCAGAGACTTCCTCAGCAGGAAAGTGAGCACTTTAAAATCTCTGGTCATGTTTGAAGGCACTTTTCCTGTTAGGAATAGTGAGTCACAGCAGGGGAATGCAGGGAATGTCAGGAGCATGGTGAAATGCAGCAGGCTGGCTCTGCAGCACAGAGGTGGTGGGAGGGAACTGCCCCTCTGCTTCCCTAGTTATCTCAGATAGCAGGAACATAACCATCTCTTGCTGGAAATACAGAGTCCTGTAGGTCCCAGCAGCTGGTGGAATATGGATATGAACACTGGGGTTAACCGTAAAATCCAACAGCCATGACTAGTGCCAGGTAGTTCTCTCCACAGAAGAACAGTACTTGTGCCAGTACTTGGAAGATGTTTCCAGATAGGCAGATTCCTTCAGGTTTCAACAGTCTTCCTCTGGACTGTGTCTGAATGGTTACTAAGATCAACTTTGCAGGGTGGTTGTATCACAGGCACATTCTTGGTCCAAGAACTCCGTGTCTGTGTGTTTAGTGAAGAGAGGATGAGATGAGAGAATATTACCAAGCAGAGTCACCATGAGGACAAATAGGAGAACAGTTTCACCCATTAGCCATATAGAAAAGGAGCTGAAACGTGACCTCAGAAAACACACTCTACTGAAGTAGTCTAGTCAGGGTAGGAGCACATCACTCTCAAAAATTATTCATTACTTCTGATGTAATGCATATAACAGAGTGTCATGTTCTGTGTCTCCAGTGGCTTCACAGAAGTGATGTCTGAAAGTAGCGTTACGCTATTGGTTAAAAGGTAACATCACTGATGTCTATGAAACCTGAAAAAATAATGGACAATTTCTTACATCTTCACTTGTATTGCTTCTGAAATGTTCTTTTCACTGGAAAAAATAATTTGGCAATCTGAAGAACTTCTTGATACATTTTTGCTTGTTAAGATGTCTGTTGTGCAATTTAACTCCTAGTCTAGAGATACTGTTTATGTAAGTCTGAGTCCCTGCTTTCCAATAAGATGAGCACAATGACAACCCTGTTTCCTGTTAAACCAGTAAGTTCTGCTGAAATTCTGCAGAATTTTAGGAACAGAGACAGACTGGAGATAAGATTTGAAAAAAAAAGGAGAACTCTTGTCAGTTGCTGTCATGGGTCAGAGGACTTGACTGTATTTGTTCCCAGAGTAGTTTTGTTACAGTCAAATATGCTGTAGAACTTGAAGCTCTCTTTAATTTAAAGAAGTTTTTTTGGCAACTCTGAAACATGTTGAAGTACACTTGCAGATCTCAAAAATAACACCAATTACAAGAAAATGTTTGTGCTGTGGAGAAATAGCTTTTCTACTGACCATGTTACTAGACCATTTTTGTTTTGCAGCATGGATGCCCTCGGGAGAAGAGCTTAAGGACTCTCCTGATGGTATTTCTGGTGTCAGACCCATGACTCTGATGGTCATGTCAAATTTCAGACCACTTGCTTTTACAAAAGAAAAAAAAATATACAAAGAAAGCCCTAAATGAGAACATATAAAATAGCTTTGTGCTCTTCCTTGTGTTTTACTCATAGTAGAAAAGAATTCATTTCTTTCTCAGCCTCAAGAGCTCTCCTGTTTATTTTTTTCTTCTCCACTTTCCCTTGAATTGCTTCCATTATGAAAGCAGTTGCTGCTTTTTCTTTTTATAGGCTGCTCTACTAACAGTTTATTCAGTTGATTAGCACAATTACTGCTTTCTGGGTTCTTGCTCTCCAAAGAAATTATGTCATCCCTCTGCAGATGTCTGCAACGTAAATCATCAGAACAAGGCTGGTTATACACCCATCATGCTTGCTGCACTTGCAGCTGTGGAAGCGGAGAAGGACATGAGGATAGTGGAGGAACTGTTCAGCTGTGGGGACGTGAATGCTAAAGCCAGCCAGGTCAGTCACACAGTTCACAAGGCACAGTTCACATTCCTGTGACCTTTTATCTTCCCTTCCATGCTCCCAGCCCTGCTCTCTTGGTTCTGTTTTTGCACTCATTCACTTTCGCTGTCTGTGGGTTTCGTGCGTATGTTTTTGATTGCTGTATACAAAATGGAGCTGTGGAAGAACGGTTGAGCCTCAGGCCTGGACATCTTCTAAAAATAAAGGTTGAATATTATATGAAAGAACTGTTCCTGAATTTTGGGGGCTATTTACAAATTCTGTGGCATTTAGCTCCTTCCAAAGAACTACAGATGTCTGAAAATAGACTGGATATCTTAAATTAATTCAATAAAATANNNNAATTCAATAAAATAGCTGAGTGAATGTAGGATATATGATGCTTAAAAGGTATTTAAATAATGACAACCAGAGCCTTGAGAGTACTGTCTAAACTAACGATAGCATAGTATCAAAAAAATACCTGTTCATGCTTTGTCACTGATTGTCTCTGTAGTTATTTGAGTTTTCCTCTTCTCTCCATGCAGGCTGGTCAGACTGCACTGATGCTAGCTGTGAGTCATGGCCGGATAGACATGGTTAAAGCTTTACTGGCCTGTGGTGCAGATGTCAACATTCAGGATGACGAGGGCTCTACAGCTCTGATGTGTGCTAGTGAGCATGGACATGTAGAGATAGTTAAACTTCTGCTGGCTCAGCCCGGATGTAACGGCACCCTGGAGGACAATGTGAGTTGCTTTTCCAAACAATATTACTGAAGTCTTCTTAGATGAATCTCTGACTCAGAGTGATAAAGTGCCAATCACATGAATCTTCTGCTTAATGGTAGTAAGTGCTGTGATTATTTGGCTAGTATTTTTACTTTTCTAACAGATCTACCCAGTAGCAATTTCTGGGGTTAGCTGTAGGTGTTTAGTGGCTAGAACAGAAAAAAATATTTGTTAGCTCATAGTAAAACATCTTCCCTTTTCACATTCCTTCCCCCTTTCACATGAGTTTCCAGTTTTCAGGTAGGACCGTATCTGGTGACTTAAGGCCTTGCTGTGTTGCTTTTCTGTGCCCATGGCAAACATCAGCTCTACAGTTCTCTTAACAGGATGTTCACACTGTATCTACACCATGACTTTTGAGGTTTGGTCTCAGTTATGAAGCTACATTGTCTTGACAATAAGGAGTTACAGACAGTGACTTCAGTGCCATGTGAGACACTGGTATATTTCTTATTTACAAGGACCATTGCAGCCTACACTGTCAGCAGACAATTTGATCTGTAGACTTTTTTCAAGCTTGAAAATGTTGACTTTGCTGGTTTCTTGCCAGTACTGTATTCTTACTAACAGCATTTCTTGGGTGCTTTTGGATTTTTCCGATTGCTTTACCCACTGAGCACTGAAATGGAGCCTGGGTTTGGGATCTGAGAGGGCAGTGGGTGGTTATTTGTTGAATCTGTTGCAGAGAGGCAGAGACATCGTTTCATTCACTCACCTGCTGCTGGAAGCAGTTCAGTTGCTTCATAGTGCTACCAATGTGTAACAGCTGGCCTGATGGGAAAATATAAGAAGACGTCAGTGTAACAAACACACCACACACAGGGGCAATCTAGGTTACTGCAGCCTGGATGCTGTTAACACTATTACTCATGAAGTCATTAACTCTTTGTGGGGACAACACTTAAGTATTTCTGTAGCCAATTTGATACTGTTTCCCAAATGCAGTTCGACTGCTGCTTATTCATTTTATAATGGGCTTGTCTGTGCTGTAAGGTTTTGAGTTTTAGCATTCCCTTAGATATTCTGAGTGTCACAGCAATGCTTTTCCAGTCAGTGTGATCAGTAGTGACCTGAGCATCATCTGACTAATGTATGCAGTTCTGACAGTGATTCAGCATTTCTCTTTAAGAACTTTGTTGACTGTGGAGTGTTTGTTGTGCATTCATAGTGCATTATATTGCATTGTAGTGGACAGCTCTTCTAGTTCCCTGTCTGCTGTAGTCTCATAAGATT
>WEIV01017159.1:170303-181259 GCA_013390005.1 Calyptomena viridis
AGCAAAGTCAAGATAATTTGTTCTTGTCTTCATGATTTTAAAATACCCACAGTGCTAGAGATAAACAAATCAAGCTGATGAAGTGGAGAAAATTGATGACTTCTTTAATCTTTCTCCAGAACTTAATCTAATTTTACAGAAAATCCAGTCCACTTATTTATACATGCTTGCCTGTGTCTCATGGATTAAATTCTTGTCTAGTGGAGAGACTTATTGTGAGGACAGAATTTGGAGCAGTAAGAGGTTTCTAATTTCAGTTTTACCAAGAATGTAATTTTTATTTACCACTGAGTTGACTGAAGCCAGTCTAGTTGTGCTTTCTTAAAGGAGTGAGTGATCATACATTGAACTCTGATTTAAATCTCATAACTAGTTTTAGTTAGTCCTTTGAGGAGCAGGGAGTTGAACTTGGTGGTACTTATATATCCCTTCCATTTTGAGATAGGCTGTGATTCTGTGATGCCAGTTTTAATGCATGTGGATTATGCTCCAAAGTCTGACTTCAATAAAGAGTATACTGAGCTGTCTGATAATGTCCTCTTCAGTAGTGCCACTGTATTTCTGTATGAAATAGGTTAATCAGTAACATGTCCAATAGATCTTTGCCCCCAAAATAATTTTTTAAACTGTAATCTCTTGCTGCACTACTACCTTGCTACTGTGCTTCATATGGACATGCTATTTGTATGTACTGTTGCCTAACCTATTTGTACAAGATGAAGATTAAAAAAAAATGGAAATGCCCATGAATAAAGGTTTCCAGAGAGAGGGCCATGACTGTTATTTTCCAGGCTGCAACAGGTCTCTGTCTCTCCCTCTACAAATCAGTGGGAGTCCTGGGCATGGTGAGAGTCTTGGATGTGCAGCTATCACAGAAGGGTTTAAACTGGTCCAGTGGTTTAGGTGACTAGTGACACAGGGGGAGACACCAAGTGTACTTTAATACTTTTTTTTACCAGGAAAAAAAAAAGCATAAGAAGGGGAATATGGAAATAAATCTTCCTTCCTTTTTTTCTCTTTTTTTTTTCCTTCCCCACACCTCCTCCCTCAAGATAGAATTGGTGTATCAGATATCAACACATAAGAGTTAACATTTTCTAAGTGACTGCATTGTTTCCTCACATCCTTGATTGACAGAAATCTAGGGAGGAATCTGACCATTCTAACACCATGTAAGTGTCAGATTATGCATCTTGGAGTGCCTGGATTTATTTAAGTGCCATTTTCTTGCTAAGCAAACTCTGACTGCCTAGAGTTTTAGAAAATATTAGATGAAGCTGTGGACTCTGAATTTTTGTGCAGTTTTTGTTTTCACTCCAAAATTTTGTGTCTTGGGCTAAAATGCCTTGGAAAGCCAAGTGCTCCCAGTTTTAGCTGTATGGTGAAGTAAGCCATTGTGGTATGGCATGTAAGGAAGACTACCAAAAAGAACAAAAGTTTTGAGTGAAAAGTACAAAATGAACTATTTTTCTAAAGTCAGTGCATGTCATTTCTGGCCTAAAATCCTGTTAGTGTAGACTTATGAATTGACCAGTTAAAAATTAAAAAAATAAAGGAAAAAATAATCCCTTAGAATTTTGTTCTCTTGAAAGGCCTTCCCATCTCCAAGAGGTTTGGCACCTGAAGCAGTTCATACTTCCCCAGGAAATAGTTAAGAGGTTCCTGAAAGTATTTGTATCCACTGATGCCCTCTGCAAGCCAAACTTAATTCCACCTGCTAATGCTGGATAGCATTTATCACAGGTGCTGGGATTAAGAGGTTTACATGCATACCAGCTCTGAACTGAGCTCCCTGTACACGCTAACATTTGTTTTTCAGGTCATGTCAGATAATGATTGACTCAGTATATCCAAGCATGATGTTGTCATCACCTTTGAACTCTGTCAGTGATATATAAATGCTCTGGCACTTCATCAAGACTTTATAATGTGTCACTGTCTTTTTCCAGTTACACTATCATACAGTAAGTGAATCTGCCACTTACTATTACCCTCAGAGATAAAATGTGAAAATTACTGAGTTTTAAATTATGGAAACGATCCAACACAATATTCATATAAACCCAACAGCTGATGAAAGCATTTTTGCAAGACTTACTTTCAGAGATTTTATCTTCTTGATTCCGCTGGAAGAACTCAAGTTATTCTGGAAATAGCTTCTCTGTCTGTTTTTCCTGATGTCTCATACTTTTGGCTGAGAAGTCTGGCTGTTAAAAGTCCAGTTCAACCATGGTGTGTATTAATGCAAGCCTTGACATCAATCCCTGACACACAGGACTGGCTGTTTGCTGGAAAGAAAGTGGTCCAAAGGCTACAGGCATCCTCCTGCCTTTGAAAGGCAGCAGCAAATCTGGCCAAAGCAGCATTCACACTCCTACTGCAGCTGCAAGCTCTTCTCTTCAGTGACTGTGTCTCCATACAGGTCTGTAAACTTCATCCCTTCTTGCTCTTCTGCCTGCAACCAGGAACATTGATCAAAACCTTAACTACAAGCATTTTGTCACTAAGAAGTGCTTTCAGATGTTCAGTTCACATGGTGATGCTTGGGCCTGACATGAGATAAATGAAAGAGGTAAGGAGCCAAGGAATTACATTGGAAGACATGCAAGGAGGACTTTGCATTAAATGCTTTCAGAAATGGCCAGAGTGAGATTAGAGGAAAAGGCTCTATTGGATATGGGGGAAGCTTCTGGCATCTTCTCACAGAAGGCACCCCTGTAGTACACTGCTAACAAAACTTGGCCACACAAACACAATAAAACAAACCTTTGTCAATGTATCAGATGGTTCTTTACTATAGGGGATTAATGAATTCTCACAACTCCTACTGTAAATGTTCTGTTTTCTTAATGATAACCATTTTCAGCTTTTCCTGTTAAAAGAAAAAGCATGTTTCTGGACACATCAACATCCACACCCTATGCATGATCCCTGAAGAGATCTCAGGAACGAGAAAGTCATCAGGGAAAGCGGAAGGCTTCAGGTAGTTGGTACCTGCTGTGAGCGCTTCACCTGGCGCCTTACAGCAAGTGGAGGCACAGCAGACAAGCTTGATTGACCTTTTTTCTCTCCCTGTCATTTTATCCACCTATGCCTTGTTCCTTCACCCTGTGCCACTGGGTGAGTAGTAGCCATTCCTCTTGAGAACTGTGCATTTTCTGTTTGGTTAGCCAATACTAGCAAAAATAAATTGCCTTTTAAAATACTTCTTGCAGTGCAAAACTGCCCTTCAAGGACCTTTATGTGGAGACCTGTAATTAAGGGCATCATTATACTCTTAAGCAGAGTATAATTAAATACTTTCGGCCATGAATAACAGACCTCAGTGTCCATGTATGCCAGACACCATGTATGCCACACTACAGTCATTTGCAGGATTATTACTTAGATAATGTAAGGGGTAACATTGTTTTAAACCAGTGCATGTGCTTTGGAATCTGGAAGTGCTGATCTGAATGTAGGTAGAAAAGAGATATTTCTGGGAGATACACTAGTGATTTTTTTTCAGCCTTTCACTTAATGGTTTTAGGCATTGTTGGAGAAAGGGTCCTTGGTGCATTCTCCTCAAGAGCTTTGGCTACCTGCAGAACCAAAAGGGTAGCTCATGCTTCCCCAGTAATACTGTCCTTCCTCACTGAGCCACATGAACTTCACTGGGACAAAGATATGAGATTTCATTTGCATGCCATGTCAGAAGAGGCAGATTAATAAAGGTCCTTCTCTACTTTCTGGCCATGTTATTAGCCCTTTTTTTGAGGCATGAAAAGCCACCTGCTGTGTCTGGCAGTCATCCTGCTGTTGCCCCTGCATTGCTCTTGGGCATTTTCTGGAGCTGGAAGAGCAGCTTTTCTCCAGTCCCAAGGGTGAGTGACACTTGGAGTCAGAAAGTTAAAACCCCTTTGAACTGAGGAGGTGTGAGCAGGCAGAGGCTGGTCCTGGAAACAGCTTGCCCCCCACCCCCACCATGCACTTATTCTTGCAAATTTATCATTAAATTTTCCAGTCCAACCAGTTATATCTGCTCGAAAGCCCTTTATTGTGGTGGCTTAATCTGCATCACTAGCCTGGCAGGAGGAGTAAGAGGCATGTTAATGCCTTCTGCAGTGGAAGCTGATGTGGGAGAAATGTGAGCAGAACAGCTGTACAAAGAGAGACATTAGAAATACAAATGAGATTGGGTTTAGGAAGACTAGACTGAAACAACTGAGGAAAAATATACATTTGTGGGCAAATGTTAGAAAGTTAGAAATCTGTAATGCTGAAAGACAACTTGCCAGAGAGTGAATTAAACAAGAATTGGTATTTTGATGAGAGCAAAAAATGGTCTGTGCATTTTTTGTCCATTTCAGATGGAGCAGAGGTGTCTGACACTGGAAGATGTAATGCAGCTTGACACCATTTACAGTCACTGCGTCCCCAGCTGATTGCTCTGAAGGCTGCCACCATCAACAGGGCAAACAGCAGCTGCTAACTGTTGGAAGCTGAAAATAAGAAGTTTAAAAGGGTAGTTTTGGTTTCATAAGAGACAAATTCTCTATATAAGAAATTTAGAACATCTCATATTATATGAGTGCTGAAATCATAAGCCATGCAGATGATTTCACAGAATCATGGAATTAACCAGGCTGGAAAAGAGCAATCTATTATTACCTAACACCATCTCATCAACTAAACCGTGGCACTAAGTGCCACATCCAGTCTTTTTTAAAACACTTCCAGGGACAGTGACTCCACCACCTCCCTGGGCAGCCCATTCCAATGGCCAATCACTCTTTCTGTGAAGGAATTTTTTCATAACATCAAGGCTAAACTTCCTTTGCCAAGGGATAGTTAAGCAAAGAGATAAAGAAAGTTCTCCAGGTTAGTTCTGAAAAAACATGTTTTAGATCCTGGGAAGCTTGGTTGAGTTTTTAAATTAATATGAGTTTGTTGCCATCTCTGTTGTGTCACAAAGTAATTGCCCAATTGCCTTTACACAACAACTCATATGGTAATAATATGGTCAAGAATTGGAGATAAAGAAGACATATGTAGTCATGTGAAAATGGGTAGGTATGTGTATGAGTTTCTGAAAATATGCTACAGATATGACTGTAAATGCCTCCTTTAAGCTGTTTGAACAAAGTCGTCCAGTACCTTCCCGCTGTGCCCCTTTGATCTGATGGAGCACCCAGCTGCACCCAAGCAGGATGCTGGCTCTACCCTAGCCTCCCCCATGACTACTCTGTGGAGTGAGAGACCTCTGCAGACAGGATAAACCCAACATTGCTGCAAGTTTGCAGAGAGAGACAACCAGAATCTCTGACAGAGCAGTTAGTTACGGGACTTGGTTGGGGTTTGGGTTTTGTTTGATTGGTTTTGGGGTGATTTTTTGATTGGCTCCTAGGTTGGGGTTTTGTTTGAGTTTTTGTTTTAGTATTTTGGTACTGTTTCATTCATTCTTCCTCTTTTAATAACCCCCTTTCAACTGCTGACATGTCAGGGCCTGCAGGTATGAGCCTGCACATATGACATTTGCAGATCTTGGTCTCAACTATTTTCTCTAACTAACCCTACTCTGAATTAGTAGCACACTGCTTTCTACCCAAATTTTGTGTTTAACAGGGAGACCCAGCAGCATCCTCTCAATATCTGAGGTCAGGAGATGGAAAAATGCTGTGCCCTGTATCCCAGCATTGCCTTTGGAAGAAGTGACAAGCATTGTAAAATAACTGCTAACAGAAATCTAAGCTACATAGACAGAGGAAGGAACCTTGCCATATAACCCTGTGCTAACCCACTAAACCCATACAGCTCTTCTACCGAGTCAGTATGGAAGAAGTTCAGGAGCCTGACATTACCTTCTCAGAAATCTCTAAGGGCAGCATTCATTCACTTGTAAGGAATCCAAGAGCAAGAGGTTTTAGGATGGCCACCCAGGCTCTGAGATCTATCTCTGCTTCAGAAATTAAAAATTCTCCTTAGATTACAGGATGATTTTCTTGAGGTTGCTATGCAATCTAGTGCAGGAGACATGTTTCTAGTATCCAGGTGAGATTTTTTCTAGCTAAAGTGTGGTAAACACACAAATAGGCCATTGCCTGCCCCAGCCCTTTTGTTATGACCTGCCCCAGAAGGAGAGGGTAATCTAGGTTCTTGCTAGTAGATCCCTTGGGGCAGATTACAGTAAAATGACACTGAATGATTGGTGTTTGTAAATATATATATATGTAAGGTTTATTTTGGAATAATTTGGTTGCAATGGAAAGCAGGTATGTAGCCATTTTGGTTATTATTATCTATAGTAATTCTTTAACCTGAAATGTAATACAGACTGCCTGAAAGTACCTGAAGTAGCTGATTGCTCTTCACAGACTGCCAACCTGATACTCTTCTGCAGCAGAGCATAGCTGAGTGTGTCGATCTCAACAATAAACAAAAACCACAAACAACAGGACAAGGATGCTAAGTTGTCAACTTGAACTGCCATATCTTCTTGAGATGCTGCTGGGGCAAAGGTGGAGAGGAGACTGCATGTGGAAATTTAGCCTTAACTTTAAGTGAAGATGTGGGGAAAGCATGAGTCCAGAACTACAAGGAAAATGTGCAACTCTTCTGTCCCTGCATTCTATACTACTCTCCAGCATTGCCGATTGTGAGTAAACTAATGAGTCTCTCATCATAATGAGGTTGTGTTTCCTGCTGCTTTGACTGCATCAAAACACAAGTGTCTGAAAGTCACTCCTTCTGTCCCCTGCCAGGAGGAGAGTTTCTTAACATGCGTTTTGAGGCCACTCCTGAATTCCAGTGCTGGAATTAACATTGCCTCCCTTTACCACCATCACTGTCACTGGTCCACTTATAAAGTACGATTAACAGTGCAATCTCATATGACTTGGTCTGGGACATCATTTACTTTTACCATCTTTTGTAAGTAGTTAAGTGGTGCTCCTTAGAATTTAACACTGACAATAACAAATATTTTAGATACTTTTTTTGAATAGGAATAAAAATGCAAGATACTCTTTGTAGCAACATTGTCATACTGGATAACAGCTCCTATTTTAACAATGCCATGATATAACCAGGTGAGTACTCCCTTTTCAAAAAAAAAGAAAAAAAAAAGATATGTGTATATGAGATTAGCTCAGCTGGTTAGAGCATGGTGTTAAGAACACCAAGGTCATGGGTTTAATCCCTGTATGGCCATTCACGTAAGAGTTGGACTTGATGATCTGTGTGGGTTCCTTTCAACTCAGAATATTCTGTGAAACAAAATACATGTATGTGTGTGTAATTTTCACAAATTTTTCCTAAAGTTTGTTTTGAAAAAAAATGATACAAGGGATCTCACTGGAGCACACAGGAATAAATAGCTACTTGAAGCTGGTTAAGGCATGTCTTCTTCACCCAGTGGACCTGAACATCACAGAGTCACAGAATATACTGAGTTGGAAGAGATCCACAAGGATCATTGAGTCCAACTCTTAGCTCTGCACAGGAACATCCCCAAGAGTCACGCCATGTTCCTGACAGTATCATCCAAACACTTTTTGAATGCTGTCAAGCTCGGTGCTATGACCACTTCCCTGGGGAGCCTGTTCTAGTGACGAGCCACCCTCTGGGTGAAGAACCTTTTACAAATACCCAACCTAAACCTCCCCTGACACAACTTCAGGCCATTCTCTCAGGTCTTGTCACTGGTCACCACAGAGAAGGGATCAGTGCCTGCCCCTCCTCTTCCCCTCACGAGGAAGTTGTAACTGCAGTGAGGTCTCCCCTCAGCTGCCTCTTCTCCAGGCTGAGGAGACCAAGTGACCTCAGTCTCTCCTCATACGGCTTTCTCTCAAGGAAGAGGGGAGTTTGCACCATTTTTGTTCCTCTCCTTTGGACACTCTCAAATAGCCTAATATCTTTCCTATATTGCAGTGACTAAAACTGCACACATTCAAGGGGAGGCCACACAGTGCAGAGTAGAGTGGGACAATGGGCTATAGGGTAAAGTGAGTATCCAGGCAGGGATTTAAGGTATGTATCATTCAGATGGTAGAACACAGTGTGTCCTACAGAGGACCTATGGGCTGTTGTGTCAATAGCGACTCAGAAAATTTTAGAGGTATGCCCTGCTTACCTTAGGTGCCTAACAAACAATCGTCTTTATTGTGAATTCAGGGAAGCAGCCTTCCAGTGAAAAGGCAGTGATTTCATTTCTTAAAAATGGGTAAGAAAAAACAATGACTTAAACAACCATGCAGAGAAGCTACTTTTTGTTCTCAAACTTATCGTGTGTTATCTGTTACAATTTCATACTCTGAGAATATTTCAAAAAGATTTTACTTAGGCAATGTGAATATTTGTATGCACTTACCAAGAATGGCTGAGCTGGGCTCAGAACATCTTTATTCTGGCAGCTGCAAAAGGCACTGTTTGTGTAGGAATGACAGAAAATTATGGTGTCTGAATAATTAGTTCCATACAATGTTTCCATAACCTCTCAAAGCACTTCAGTGTCTAGACAAAGGCAGCCTAATTAAAATTAATAGCCTGACAGTGGAAGCGATTCACAACAGTTTGTCATCTTCTTTAACAGCTTCTCACCAATAGAATTAGAGGAACTCAGTTACTCCTAATTAGCAACTGTGCATATATGATGTACAAAGATCATTGCTGAACACATTGCTGAACACACACAAGCGATGGAAGAAAACTGCTGCCTAAGAAAGCCAACTAAGTGCTCTAATTATCTGTATCTTGATAGCACTAAGCAAACTGGAGAGGCATAAGTTTCCTGGGACCCAGATCTCTCATGTCCTTTCCCTGAACTGGATGGCTGGCATGTAGGTGGGATGAACTGTTGAAGATAAGAAGACCCAATACACTGTCTGTAGCTTTTGGGGACCACCTTTGAACTGCCTGATTGCTCTGGGGGCTCTGGAGCATGGAGAGAGGTTGCAGGGCAAGAGTCAGGCTCACAGGGAAGAAGAATATTCTTTCTCAGACTAGGAGATGCAAAAGGTCCGCAGCACACATCAAGTCATTTCACAGTATGGCTGATTAAGTAACAGTCATTTGACTTTCATTAAAATATTTGGAAGAGCTCAGCTGTGTCTGGAGGCAATTCTGACATCCCTGCCTCACTCAGTAGATTTGAAAGACTTACCACAGGAAGTGGGAAGAAATGGGGGACGACCAGCACAACACTTCTCTCTCAGACATGTGCTATCCTGGCTGATTTTAATGGGAAGTCCCATAGAATACTCCACTGACCGCAGAATATTATGTGGAAAATATATTTATTTAGGCTTAAAGGAAAAATAAGAAAGTAAATTCAGAAGGAGATATTGTAACAATACTTTTGCTTCTATCAAGCTTCAGAAGTAGAAGCAATGAAAGATAATGCACAAATAAATAAATTGGACGGACAATAAATTTCCACATCAAAACCTGCCCCTTCCACTACCTCAGCTGTAACCATCCCTCAGAATAATGGAGCTCCAGCAGTTTAAAGTTTCTGAAAATCAAGAATGCAAAATAATAAAAACTTACACCACTCAAAGAAGACACAGGTAATAAAGCAAGTGCTTTATAATTTAAAATGATGTATTTCTTCTTTCAAATACAAATTGGCTTGCTTACCGAAGTGCAAATTTAACTGTATCCATTAAAACATTAAATACCATAAATTAAGAAGTAGTAATTAATTGTGTTGCCTATTTTCAAGAGGTTGGAGTTTAGTTTTTCACATTCTGGCAGTCTATCAAACTCAGCTCCATTACAGATGTCTTAGAGCTGAATTGATGATGATATTCAAAAATAAGGGCATTCTCTTCAGTAGTCCTACTTTGATGAAGGAGATAAAATGTATAGATGGCTTATGTGACTCTATTATTCTTACTGTGTGAATTACAAATGTTAGAAATGTAAGCTTAATGAGTCATGCAAGAGTCTTCAATGTTCTAAGTCACTGGATCCAATTAATTTTTAAGTGTGCCTAAAATGAACAATGAATACTGAGAAGAAGCAATTCAGTGGTTCTATCCACACTCACTTTTTAACTTCTGTTTTATAAGTTGGACCTAATAATGCTTTCAAATAGCTATCCAAGTCAATTATTAACAGTGATTGAAATCTCTGTGGAGCTGACAGCATGTTTTCTTTAGCCTTTAAGTGTGCAATTAAATTATTCCAATTTGCATGAACAAATGAGGAAACAGAGAATGTAGATGTTAGTGAAAAAATGGTAATCTTTATGCCTTTCATTAGTAAAACTAGTCACAGTGGCAACATGATAAACATATCAATTTTTTAAATATCTCCATTGTATTTGCTTTATTGAACTTGAAAACTACTTTGATTTTGTATTGTATATTTGACATAATTTAACAGAATGAATTTTGTTTCCAGTGAATCTTGTTTTTATTGAGCAGTGTGGACCAATGTAATTGGCTGGGCTCACAGCTATGAAGGGGAAAAGCCATTTGTTGTTACAGTCAGACTCTTCTTGATTTTTATGTAGATTTTTTTTACCACAACCCTGACATTTGGACCATTAAACTGTAGTTTCTGATTAGCATGTATCTTGTAAAAACTTACCTGCCCAGGCAACAGTCCCCAGTGGGTTTTCTCACATGTAGCTCATCTGAAGCTACTGATGTGAAGGCTCTCTTTCCATGTGGTGGAAGAACACCAACAAGCAGAGCATGAATGAACCCTCACTTCAGTGGCCAGTAAGGCATGTTCACCTGCTGTGGCAGGCCTGTTCTCCAGCTTGGGATACAGATGACGCTGTTCCCTGTCTCCTGCCAACACTCGTTCTTGTATCCTTTGGAGAAGGGTTCCTTGGAGGGGTGTCATACCTCGTGTTCTCAGTGGGTATGGATTTGTACTAAGAGAAAAGAACATGTAAGGGGAGCTGGGCACGGCAGCTTTTCAGGTGAATGCAGAAAGACACCCCTGAGCTCACCTGTGAGAAACTGT
>WEIV01017159.1:198673-253833 GCA_013390005.1 Calyptomena viridis
CTAGTCTTCTCTGGAGTCCTCTGGACTGAAACTGTATAGGACTATTATGCCAAGCTGCAGTCTTCTGAATGAAATAGCTCTCTTTTTGTTTTGTTTTCTCTGAAATCAGAATTTCTTCTAAAAAGTACTGGTTTGTGTCAAAATTAACTCAAAATCTTAGAATTAGGAGGTTTTTGAATTGTATTAGAAAAACACAGAGTTAACACAGAGTTAACAGTAATTTCACCCATTACATGATAATAACTCCACATGTGGAAGGTAGGAAGAAATGCTCAATAGTTTTTTTCTGATCCTTGTTTGAGNAGGGAGGGTGGGCCAGGTGACCCTACTGTCAACCTTACCCATTCTGTGATTTCCAGTAAGTCTTTTAACACTGGGGAGATTCCAAAATCTGGAAGAAACCTAAGATAACATGCCAGGCTTTAAGGAAAGTGAGTGTACTAGGATGAGTGGCTACAAATCTGTCAGTCTAACGTCAGTTTTTGTGAAAACGGTGGAACAATCCACAGCAAACTGAAATATGCAAGAAAGGGAGAAATGTGGATGTTAAAGGGTGTTCACACAATATAATTAAACTGGAGTTTATGGCTAAAAATTCTGTAAAGTTAGTAATTTTTTATTACAAAATTGTTTGGCAAAGTGACATAGACGCAGTGAAATCCTGCAAGGCATTTGATTTTTGTATCCCCTGATAAGATTCCTTGAGTAGGGCACCGAACTGATAGAAAGTCAGTATTTTATGTGTTACATGGTTCTAAGGAGAATAATCCTGTTGGTTTGAAAATGTGGGTCTGAGTGGGGAATCTTACCACAGTGGTGTTTCTGGAGGCATCTCACAGGGACCTGCTCTTTGCTGTAAGCTGTGTGGCCATCCCACTGAGAGCAAATCTGGCATCACCAGCAGGTTGTCTTGGTAGGTGGTGGAAAGGTACATGTACTGACAAGTGCTACAGAAGACAAAAGTGCAGTGCAGGAAGGCTTGGTTAGATGATCAGTCATATGCAAGCAAAAGCCATTTTAACCCATACCAGAATGAAAAAAGGTGATGTCGATTCCCCAAGAAACACTGTCACTGCAGAGCGGTCCTGGAGGGTACTGTCCTGAATGTTACTGGTTCCCACTGGAAAAGGATGACCAAGAACTGGCCCAGCCCTCCTGGGCAGACCAGTGGTGATTGGGCAGCTGATGATGTGGAATTAGTTCTTATGGGACTCCTTTCCTTGCAACATTGTACATACTGGAAGGTGGGCTCAAAATGAACGGAGAGCGTCAGTGGTTATTGAGTAGACCACACCAGGCTTAGGAGCATCACTGAGCCAAAGAAGGCTAGGTGAAAGAGGCAAGGGAGGTATCATATCTGTTTCCCTGTTCATACTGTTCTCTAGGTTTCTTTTACAGCTAGTGCTGGGGAGGTAGCCATGATCTGGACCTGCACACCTGGACTTTGGAGGAGTCAGGCAGACGTAGGAATTATTAAAAGACCAGAAAACATGTCCCAGAGTGAAAGAAGCAATTTATGTTACATTTTAGCAATCTCCTTGTCTAGAATTTAATCTCCAGTATAATTGTTTGGAATTGCTTATGCCTTTACCAGACTACACCAGCTCAAGTTGAAGTTTTCTGTGTCACTTCTTGGGATAGGTTTTGGTGTTGTGAACAGCAGTATCATGGGAATGCAGAGACCTATGAGGCTGTGTTAGGTGAATTCACTGTAGGATTCAAGCAAGGCAATAGGAAATAATCTTGCCCAAATTTTCTTGAAATGTTGCATAATGTTTATTCTAGAGTACCTCTTTCTGGCAAATTTTCTTCTTGGTAAGATCTGTTATCCCACTTAAAAATGGTTTAGCCCTTCAGAAGTGGAACTGGAAAAACTTAACACCACTTTGCTCAAAGGCCACTGTCAAGTTACTCCAAGAGAGGATAAAAAGTAAAACTTACTCCTTCAAGGTGAAAATGAGTATTGTTCTGCCAGACAGGTGATCCTTGAGAAACGTGAGCAGATGTTGATGTCTTGGGAGGATAAAGTCATCCCCTGCCCCCAGGACACATGGCCTGTATCTGCAAACATAATGCTGGCTGAACTCAGTGTCCAGCTGCTTCATCTATCAAGGAGTTTTTTGGGATACCTAGACAGCCCTAGTTGTCAGAGTCATACTGGAGGAAAGCTGCAATGACTGGTTGTTTTGTCTTGGTGTGATGGGACGAGGTGAAAAGCATGGTAGGAGTTGGCAGGTGATAAGATAAAAATAACCATTATAAAGAAGTGTGGAAGATTGTTCCTTGTGCACTTCCAAAGAAGAGACCTGGAGCCTGCTAGAGGCTTAGAATAGTTAGACCACATGGTTTTTGTTTGTGTGTTTTGTTGGTTGGTTCAGGATTTTTGTTTTCTTTTTTAATGTGTATTTCTGCTTTGAGGAGAAGGATAGGTATCTGCTGAGCAACTGTGTTCCCTGGTTAGGGTTGGAGAGGTACCGTGGTGACTATAAGCTGTTTTGGCTATGCTTTTATACTCTTAACCTGGAGACATAGCTTCTTTTTAGCCCACATGTCTGATATGGCTGATATCTGGTATTTTTTTACCTCTCTCTCTGCTATAAATCAGAGCACAGCTGGGTATCCAAGGCTATTTGGGAAGGTAATCCAAACAAGAAGGAAAAAGAACTGCTGGATTTGGTGTTTGAGCTCAAGATGGGGCCATAACATTTGCAATTGGGGGAGGAAGGAAAAAACAGTTTTGTCAAAAGCTTTCTACTCGAAACAATTGGGAGAGCTGCAAATGTGGCTTTCCATAGGTAAATGACAGTAGGACAGCCCTGTATGTCTTAGACAGCAGGTTTCAGGATGGGGGTACAAGGGGTACAAGGGTACAAGGGAACTCCTCCCTGCTCTGCGTACTCTACTTTTTGCCTGTGTTTGCTGGCACGTCTTGGTTGCTGAGTGGTCTCCACCTCCTGGCTGCCTGAGATGCAGCACTGAATGATGGGCCAGAGATCTGCAAACTGTGGAGAGACACTGAAAAGGGTGTTATGTTCACAGCAGTGACTCGGGTAAACATCTCTTAGGATCTGAATTTAGCATTGCTTTCAGGAGTCCAGGGTCTCTGTGCTTTAAGTTTGTAGGGAGAAGGCTTTCACTGATAGATCTGAGAAGTGTGATTCGGCATGCCTTGTGCTACAGCAATTCATACTGTGCACTTTTATTTCAAAGTACCTGATCCTTGATGTTTCTTTTATTTGTCATGATGGCAGAAAAGTGTCTCAGATTTGCCGGTTCTCGAGAAGTTTATTTATTTAACCACACAGTTCAAAAGCACACCAAAAAGAAAAGTAGTATAATTTGCCAAGTTACAATTTTTTAAATGTCTCTTAACAGATAGGGATGTGAGTTGAGAATTTTATACATATAATCACCTAAAAGAGAAATTGCAAGATGACGCACTCTCTGCAGTATATTGATAAAGAGAGGACTAAGAGAAAGACAAAAGTTAGGATACAGCACATTAGCTCTCTTGTTTTCTTGAGAGCCCTCCTTCTCTATTACCTCTGATTCCAGTGTGCTTAGGAAGAAGAGGGAATCGTATGTGGACTTGTAGTGCAGTGAAGCTGCTTGCAAAAACAGATAGAACTGGGATGCAGGTCAATGTCTGGTCCTTTCCTGGGAGCTTTGGGAGCAGTGGGATCAAAAACTTGGTCCTCTGTACACTCACATCAGTATCTGCAAAGGACAATCCCTGTGAATGTCATATTGGACCAAATTTGTCTCTTAGGAACCTATACTGCATTGATAGAAGCTGTAAGTGGGGGGTGGGATGTTGTGTGCTCTCAAAGCAAATGGGCTTCTGTGTGAAAGAGCAGGGCTTGCCAGAGTTACAAAGATGTGAAAAGAAGCCAAACTAGTGGAATCAGACTGTGGAGGGAGAGCAAAAAGAAAAAAAGTGGAATTGGAGAGGAAAGCAGCTGAGGTCTTCTTCAGAGCTTGATGTCACGCTTAGCTGCTTTCTTCTGTCGTGTTTCTCATATTGCCACTGAGAGAATTCAGCCTCCTCCTATTCCCTTCTTCTGTTGCTGTAGAGGTTTCCTTTCCGCTTCTGATTTTAGCTAAAGCAGGGAGTGAGAGTAGGGAAGGTGTTGGTGTGTACTATTTTGTATGGTATCACTCTTAAAGGTACAAATAATAAATCACACATTAGATGCTTAGACAATTTACTGCTGGCTTTTGTATATACTGTGACAAGTGCTGGAAAGGTCAAAAAAGCTTCCTTAACAAATTTGATAAGATAATGCAGTGAGCTGTAACAGCATAAAATCCTGGGGGCCATAGACCAGAATAGACAAAATAATTATGCATGGTAATGGGTAATTACAGATAATGGCCTTTTTTGGGGGTGGCAGAAAATACACAACCCCACAGCCTTGCCTGAAATGAACATTGTCTAACACATTAACTTCATAGCAAGCTAGAAGTTCAATACTGGAACCAAAGATAATCCACAACTTCTGATGGGAAGAGAACAGAAGTATTCCTCTCCAAGAGTAAATGTGCGAGTTTTGTTGCTTGGAAGGCAGAGTCTCTCAGCAGAAAGTGAGTAATGGTGCCAGCTTTCTTTGACATCTGAAATATCTCTGTCATGATTGTCTGGTGGGAGAAACATATTGTACCAGAGTTTCTGATTATGATGTTAGGGAGTGATTTCATACCGGCCTTGTTCAAGGCTACAGTCCGACCTCAAAGCCAGCTATGAATTGAACTAAAGTAATGCGTTGCAAGACTTAATATTGCTAAACCAGATAATAGGAGTGCATCAATGCTTTATGTATTGAGCAAGGCAAAATTGGCAGATACGGATCCAAGATTCTTTTGAGGTATGAAGGCAAGTGTTTACTGACTGAGTAATTAGTTTTTGGTGTTTTAATGGCATAGCTGCCTCCTGCTGCAGAACCTGGCTTGCAGAAAGATATTAATACTACACTGATGAAAAGAGTCATGCTGAATTGAAAACTACTGGAAATGTAGACTTGCCAGTAGCTGAACTCTGCTCCCTGGGCATTGGCTATGTCTACCTGCTCCTTGAGTAAATGTGTTACTTGAGTAGTGGCAGTTCTGTATTTTCCATAGGAGATCTGTGTATGTACAAAGTCTCTATAGGCGTAGAAGAAATAAAAACTGTTAACCAGAGGTTTAAATAAGAACTCAAGTCAATAAATGGAGACAGTGAAATTCTCTTAGTTGCCAGAATGCATATACAAATCCCTTTTCTGAAATACACCATCAGATAGAGATTAATCAGGTGTAATGGCCATGTGAATAAATTGACCCATGCGACTGCATGCTCCCAGACATCGAAACGTGACTGTGCTATCCTGATTTAAAGAACAGTTCCTGGTGTGCATCTGTCCTGAGCTGACTAGTAATCTACCCCAGATTCTCATGTGGTCCAGTAACCATTCCCAGTAGGCACTTTGGTGCTACCACCTTGCTTTACATGCTGAGAAGGTCTAATATTATTGACTCTGTGTCATTTGACCTCAATATCAGACTTAAACAGAACATCGTGAGGTTACCATTTTCCATGTGTAGTAAGATGTAAAGCTGGCTCTTGGTAGGAAGAGAAAGTACTCCATGCCTGTATACAGCCTTCAAACTTCAGTGTTTGTATTTCTTGGTACATATCTTTTAAAACACAATTGCATCTGTGAGAAAGAGATGGTGATAGCAATTCTTGTGAATTTTCTGGCATTTCTCCTTTCTCCTCCCAAATGATCTATATACTGGCTTCTGCGTTGATTTTGCCATGCATATCCGCAATTCGTGTAAATCGCCATAGCTTTATTGAAGTAAATGGTCTGAGACTGGTTTACATGAGCTGAGGACTGGACCACTGTTTTTCACTGTGCTCTGCTAAGCGAAGGCAGAAGCCTGTTATAGGTTACTGAATGTAAAAGACCTATATGTGTAACTGACCCCTAGTACTCACCTTTTTGAAAAGAAAATACCAGCTGCCCTGAAATGAATTACTGGTTAACTACTATTAATATGCCATAGAGCTGGAGAGTCATCTACAACAGTGCAAGATCAATAACAGTATTTATTGTTCATCATATTGATTTTCTATGAAAGAGTGGGCCATATTTCACACTGTGTACATAGTGCAAAAAAAGTAGCATCGGTTCTGTAGAGGAATTAGTAAAGTCATGGAAAAGAGCTTAGAGATTCAAGGGCACAACTGTATGAAGGGCTAGTGTTGTCTCAGTGCAAGTGTTGCTTACAGATGGAGAGCTTCTGATGGCCCCACATTGTAGATTTGGTGTTCCAAAATCTGAGAATTTTAACCACTGTTTTTGGTTCTTATTTCTGTATCTTCTTGTACAGGCTCAGTCCCATATTTTTGCCTATTCGCAACTTGCAAAACATTCAAATGTTTGTGTAGTAGTAGAGGAAGGGCCTAGAACCCCTTCCTAGTTTTTCCATGTAGAGAGTAAAGACAGTCAAGGCATGAGCCCAGTCCCTGCAGCAGCCCTCATGTTTTAAAGGTCAGGTGGAAGGCAGAATGGGAACCTGACAGTGCAGCAGCAGTTGCCTTCTTGAGAGCTTAATTCCTCCTGAAAATTGCTCCCTTTGGAGCAATGAACATCAAGGCTGCCCCTGATGTGCAGAGATTGTAATGCAGCAAGCTGTATTGCAGGGAAGGGCCCTCTGCTTGCCAGCAGAGCCATTCAGCTGTGTTGAATTACACTTGGAAGAAAAGAATGGCTGAAACCTGCTTTTTTTAACCTTGGTGTTCTCACCTTGCTGGCAGAAAACACAGCCACGGGCTCACAGCCTGTCTTGAGGAGGACAGTTTGGTCATTGAGCTGCTGGGGGCAAGGCTGTAGGAAGGTTCAGCCTGTAGGTAGGAGTCTAGCATTACAGTTGCAGCCCAAGGACCAACGAGAGAAACCCCAGCTAGTAACACCCATTGATTCCTATAGATCTGTCCTATTCTGCAAACGATGGTTGTGCCTGAGGGTCCTGCAGCCCAGAAGCGGTGTGCTGGAGAAGAACCGGTATGGACAGGGGAAAAAAATCCCCATGGCATACAATAAGCATGAAATCTTCTCTAGTAGATTTCTGAGTGCCTTGTTTTTTTGCCTACAACAGTTTCAGAATTTTCTGGCCTTTAATTCTACTCCCCTTGGCACTAAGCACTTCTTTAAAGGTACTGCATATAAGTACTGACTGATCTGACCTGCTTTTATTCCTCAGCTTTCATTACTCAGGAAGGAAGTCAAGGGCTTTTTCCACTAAAAGCAAAACTATTTCCCCTTAATGTGTATACAGTATATTGTATAGGTGTAGTATACATATGTATACATATGTATATGTGATGTATTCATTAGTAATAGGAGATGATTAGTAGGAGGAGATTCAGCCAGGGCTGGATGTGGTAGGAACTTAGAGCTGGAATGCAGGCGTGCCATTGACCTGTTGCATTCCAGAGTTGCTGAAGACCTGCAAGACCTCAGCTTTCCAGAGGCATCCTTTTCTTAGTCTGGATGCTTCAAGTCTTCAAGTTTAGAGTAATCTGTGAGGAGCTTTGACTTTGTCTGACTTTTGCGCACCATGCAGATGGCTCAAGGCTACATCTTGCATGAAGTGTCTCTCCTCTCCCAGGTGAAGCACCAAATTTCCTTCAGATGCTGCTGAAGTAAAACAGATACTTGTCTTAAAGCATAACATCAAAGGAAATCTCATCTCCTAAATTTGGAGGAAAGTGTAAGCTGAAGCACTTTGCAGTTTTCTCCTGCACTTTGTCACTTCTTGCCAGTCCTTACATCTTCAGAAGCATAATATATCTTGGGATGTAGGAAAATTAACTCTTCTGGCTGTCTTTCCAGTATTGTCACAGGAGCCCCTGTTCTTTATGGCATTGGATGTGTCTGGCACTTCATTTGAACTTTCCCCTGGCTCCTGTTCTTATTGCTGTTCTGCTGGGGCACATCCCAGTGATACGTCCCTGCAGCTCAGAAGAGTTGTGTGCCAGAGATGTTACAAGGATCATGGATTCCATAGATGTGTGTTTATATGAGAAAAATTCCCCTGTCTGCTAATTCCTGGGGATTTATGTGTATGGGTGCATGGATGGCTGAATGAGCCAGCTCATAGACCAGCTCTGTAGAGAGCAGGTGATAGTAGTGTAAAGACTACTGGAGAGTGGAGAGATAGCAGAAGGAAAGCAGAGAGTGCTTCTAGAGGGTTTGTAACAGCCCTGGGTACTAAACCACTGGTGACTGTTCGGGTACGTAAAGGGAAAAAGGTGGCAGCAAGTCAGCTTTTCTGCACCTCTGATGCAAATGATGGTAGCCCAAACCACAGACAGAAGATAGAAAGAGAAAAGAAAGCACAAAAAGCATTTTGGTTTTTCTCCTTCTTAATGCAGCAGGCAACTGCCACTGCTGGTCTTCAGAAAGGAGCTGTAGTGTTATCAGCCACTACAACATCACGGGGGCATCAGGAATGCTTGTATGATTTGGTGGATAGCTATGGGCAAGTCTCCGTTCTAGCCTAGTCCATCTTTTCCATGTTAAGAAGCGTAGTGCCTGAGACCTTTGCAAAAGTTGCAGCAAAACCTGGTACTTTCTCCTCCTCTTCCTTTTAGCTGCTGACTCCTAAAGTAGTTCACATTGCCTGTGTATCTCTGAATCAGAATCACAGAAACATTTAGGTTGGAAAAGACCTCTAAGATCATTGAGTCCAACCTTTGACTGATCACTACCTTGTCAACTCAACCATCGCAGTAAGTGCCACATCCAGTTGTTTCTTGAATACCTCCAGGTGACTTCACTGCCTTCTTGGGCAGCCCATTTCAATGCTTAACAACCCTTTCCATAAAGAAGTTCTTCCTGATGTCTAACCTGAATCTCCTCTGGCATACCTTGAGGCCATTTCCTCTTGTCCTGTCACTGGTTGACTGGAGGAAGAGGCCAACACCCATGAGGCTACAACTTTGTTTCAGGTAGTTACAGAGTGATAAGGTCACCCCCCAGCCTCCTTTTCTCCAGGCTAAACACGTCCAACTCCCTCAGCTGCCCCTCAGAGGACTTACTTTCTAGAGCCATTGCAAGCTCCATTGCCCTTCTCTGGACATGCTCCATTGTCTCAATGTCTTTCTTTGAGTGAGTGGCCCAGAATTGGACATATGAGGTGTATGGCCTCATCAACGCCAACTGGATTCGAGGTGTGGCCTCACCAGTGCTGAGTATAAGGGGACAATCACTTCCTTAGTCCTGCTGGCCACACTATTTCTGATACAGGCCAGGATGCCCTTGGTCTTCTTGGTCACTTGGGCACACTGCTGGTTCATGTTCAGCTGTTGTCTAACCAACACCCCCAGATCCTTTTCCACTGGGCAGCTTTCCAACCACTCTGCCCCAAGCCTGTAGTTCTGCCTGAGGTTGTTGTGACCAGTGCAGGACCTAGCACTTGGCCTTGTTCAGCCTCATACCATTGGCCTTGGCCCATTGATCCAACCCATCCAGATCCTTCTGCAGGACACAAATCTACATTCCTGCCTGACATAATGTCCGTAAACTTACTGAGGGTAACCTTGATCCCCTCATCCAGATCATGTAGGTATAAAGAGGCCTCATCTTCCTAGTGTTAGTATTCTTAGTGGAAAGTATTAGCACTTCTGATGGTGCACTGCAAATGGAAAGGCACCGCAGAGATTTTAAAAGAAATTGCACAGTTGTGCAGCATAGCATAGCTCTGTCAGGAGTTCTGCAGATGGCTGCCTTCATGTCTGTGTTACATGTGAAATCTGTATCCCAGCAGGGAATGTGTTGGAGGATTTTGCTTTTGGCTTCAATTCTACAGGAAGAAAAAACAGAACAAATGGAATGCAGCTTTATTCAAGAGCTGAGTTTGGGGACTGGAGTCGGGCTTGTATTGTGATTTATCAGAGTTGTTGGCTTTTCAGTGCTAGTGGTCTGATTATCAAAGATATGGGCAAAAGGACTTGAAGAGTCCTGCCCAGCAGCCAACTACTAGCAATGAAAACATTCATAAAAATAGCAAAGTGCAAAACTGTGAAGGGTCTTTTGTGGCATTGCAAACACCCCTTGCTCTGTGTGCAAATTTGAGAAGTATTCCAAATAAGCAAGGGCAGCTGGCTTGGTAGTGAGGAGCAGAAAAATCAGATGCAGGAGGCATAAAACACTCTGTTTGCTAATAAATGCATATAGTTCATTCATGTCAACGAACTGTCAGCAAGAACTGAATGGGAGCACTGTATAATTTAGTGACCTGAAGGGAGACAGTCTGTGATTGCATAAAGCTTTCATTGCAGCTGAAGAAGCAAAACAGAATTGCATTGTAAATGGCAGTAATTGGTAAAACTGATCAGTGGATCAGCAGTGCAGTGGAAGTTGTTACCATAACTGAGAGGCTGGTAAATGCCACCATATTCATTTTACAGGTAAGTAACCAAGAGAAAGATACACCAAGAGAAAGATGCAAAGCAAACTAGACCTGCCTGAAATGTCTCTTAGGACTATTATTTCATACATGCCTGTTGTCCATGCTGCTTTGTCTCCAAACTGATAGCCCTTGAGAGCTCATCTGTGTGCTTTAAGCTCATCCACAATACAGATAGACCACATCATGGGAAGAGCAGGAAGTCCTTGCAGAGGACTAGTGCAGGGCAGAGCTACAGGGATACGCACTAGAACCAAAGCTGCAGGAATGGTGGGATTTACGTGTTTAATTTTTTGCCTTGTTTAATATGTAAATGTATATTCACTACATGGTTAGACTTTCTAAAGTTGTGGCATTTTTTTGCTGTGTCTGGCCCAGCCATGTAGATGATGCAGCATGTCAGAGAGAGATTGCCTGTGAAACAATACCAACAAGCACTTTCCTTTTTCATGCTTCCAAATATTGTAAGGCACTGGTTGAGAGTGGAGTGAGGAAATCATGGCTTAAAACATCCTCTGAGAAGCACCCCTATCTTAGGGGATGACAGGAAAGGCAGACCATGTTTGTGAGGAGAGCAGCCAGCTGGCCCCTGGTCTGGAGTGCATGCAGCAAGTCACGAGCAATCCCCTTCTTTTGTTTTCCTCTATGATTCTAGAGGCAAACAGGAGCTAAATTTGGGTATGGAGGCTGGGCAAGGCTTGAGGGCCTCACTGCTCACAGGTAGTATGTGGGTTTCTGAGATACCTTGGCTGATCGTGCAGTGTTTTCCTACTGCAGCTTCTCTTGGTCTCGTGGCTGTTTGCCCTTCCAGGACACATGTTCAGAAAGTGTCCTCTCACCTTCAGGACACTGACTGAAGAGGGGTCGTTCTGTAGCTAGAGCCTTTCTACCTCCAGGGAGTTAAAAGAGACTTGGCACACTGTTACAGGTTAAAAATAGTAGGGAACTGCAAAGTTAAGTAATGTAAATCATTATCCCATCAACTGATGCTGATTGAGGATTCAGAGCATTGTCTAACCTGCAGTTGGTTTTATCTGCTGTTTTGGACTCTGTGGTGTGTGTAGGTGACAGTCTTGGGATTTAAGTGGTTGTCAGTCCACTTCAGTTTCCACCAAACATCCAGCCGTGTTTCTCTTTCAGCTCCCACCTCTTCCTATTTTGTTCTCTGTCCAGTCTTTGGAAGAAGTAGTAGCTCATCGGAAGGTGAAAGGTAATCATCTTTGAAGCCTGCTGTTTTCGTAATGGCTTGCGTTTTTTTCTTTTCCAGAGGGACGGATGCTCATTCAGGACATCCCTTCCATCCCCAGCAGAGGGCACTTGGAGAGCACGTCTGAGTTGGTTGTGGACTCCACCTACTACAGCAGTTTTTACCAGCCATCGCTGTATCCTTGCTATAACAACCTGTACAACTACTCCCAGTACCAGGTGGCAGTGGCAAATGAGCCTTCCACAAGTGAGACAGGGGGTACAATTGTAGGGTCGGCCATGAAAAACAGCCTTCGAAGCCTCCCAGCAACGTACATGTCAAGCCAGTCTGGAAAACAGTGGCAGGTATGATATTACATGGAAGAGTGAGGTGGACAGTAAGCTGTTTCTTGGGCCTGACTGACTTCCGATTTGCTGGTTTCATGTCAGTGTAAAACCAGAACCAGATTCCAGGGTGGGATTATGACCATTTTAGGGTGGATGGTTATGATGCAGCAAAACAAAAGCAATGGCATGTATGGGCAATGATAATGGTATAGGTCGATTGCACAGAGGGCACTCATTTGATTTTATCTTCTGAATTATGTCATAGATCATTGACTGTTTTCCAGGAAAACTGGATTGCCCAACATAATATCCTGGGAGCTTCAGGTGTTGTTTCTGGGCGACTTTGCTTTTCAGAAACATGTTCTTTTCCATGTTTCACATCTGAGGCAAAGCAGGAGACCATGCTATTGTGCTGTGGGTTGGTGGCAGTCAGTTGAATGTGGCAAGGCATATTGCTAATTGTGTGTTCTGGCAGTGACAGCTCCAGGGCTTGCGATTTTTACCTGCGGTGGCTTAGGTTACAGGCAGTGCCTGAGAAGTTCAAACCAGAGCTCCATATACTTCATTAGTTAGGATATAAAGCTAACCAACCCCTCTCACTCTAGGATTTGATAATTGTAGCCTCCAGTTCAGTACCAGTCAGCAACTGGAAAAAGAGGAAATCTGTCAGTGTGGCAGATTCTTGGCAAAGTGGAGCATTTGGGTGACTCTGAGAGTTTGGTTTTGGGCTGCAGAGACGCTTTTCTGTCCAAGATTGAATTGGCAAGGCCATACCCTCTGAGTCTGGATATGCCCCTGTCCCTTATTTAAGGACAGGCAAGGGCAGACCTCTTCTACAGAGCATCAAGAGAAAGTAGGCTGCTTCTACAAAGGCTGTGTTGTGAAACCACTCAACAATGAAAGATGAAATGTCCGCCAAAACCTCCTTCTGTAAGGGAACAGATGGGTCATCCCTTTTGCTGTCAAGAGATAGCAGTTCTGGCACAGGGACCGACTCTGAAAGGGCATTTTAACTTCTGATACGGAGGAGCTGAAACTAACACCAGGGTGATTACAATTGCTATTGCATTTAGTACTATATTCCATGTGCCTTACTTTTGCCATGAGTACAGCTGTATGGGATAAAGAACTGTGTCTCTTCCCTTTTCTGTGTGAGCCCATACCACGAGAGCTTCCTTCTCTTAGTGTGTTGATACGTGGAGGTACACCTTTTCAGTTGATGACATCCTCTCTAGCTGATGAATTTGTTCACCATACCAGGGGGAGAATTAGTCAATGCAAGCTATAGGATTTTGTGCATGATAATGAGGTGGGGTGCTAGTGCTTTTTTAACTTTTTTATTTTTGTTGGTTGGGTTAACAAACCCAAACATGAAAGCAAAGTATTTCAGACAGAAGGTTACTTCTCAAGCTTCTGCTTCAAGTACCTAGCTTGTAGACACCATCAGAACACAAATGAAGAGCAGCAAAGTTTGCCATGGGAAATAATGCTCTTTCAGGCTGCTAGTCCCACACTTCACTAGTCTTCCCACACTGTGTTAGAAGACCTGCATGAGGGTATGCTAAATTATATTAAGCCTTAGAATAAAGATGTGATGTCCTCATGGTTCTGTTGTCGTGTACTGTCACTTGTGTAAGAAATCTTGGCTGAGAGAATCTGTGTCTCGTGAAGTTGTCTGTTTCTTGTGGGACCTTTGACATCCCTTAAAGAAATCAAAACAGTAGAGTGGCTTCCACTAAATTTTCTTTTAGGGCCCTGCAGAATCTCTAACTAACTTCAGCTTAAATGCCACTCAAATTAGTGAGATGCTGAAGAGGTAAAGAAATAGTTGTCAAAAAGGACTCTTTTCCATCCACTAGCAGACTCAAAGCTCTGGCTCTCCATTCCTTACTTGTGGTGTATATATCACATGATTCCATTCACCTTCATGTGAATTTAATCTACCTCAGTTAAGATATCATTTCTCCAGGCCAAACCTTTTGGGATCCCTCAGTGCTGTTTTGGTGAAATGTCTGTGCAGAGAGACTAAAGGTGGTGATTTCTGCCTGCAGAAGTGACATCTCCCCAGCTTCTAAATGTCTTAAAACCAGAACCCACCTTTCCTGTGCGGTAGGGCAGAGTGTAGTTCAAGGTCAGTGTTATATACATTGCAAGCTGTTTTTCAGACTGGTCTGCAAATTTGATTGTTACTGTTGAAATAGTTAGGAATCATAGGATTTGCATACTCTTATGATAGCATAACGTGGCACAAATAATCATAAAAAGTTTTAGTGGGAGCTAGGCTAGAAAATTATGGTAGTGGGTGCAGTGATGCCAAGGTTGTATGGCTCTGAAGATGGTTTGTTGTAAGGGCAACGAGCTCGTAGCTGCTGCACATGGTTAAACATTGATTCTGGGCATGAGGCTTACCAGTAAGGGAAGATCGCAGAAATGGAGAAGGATGAATAATGAATGATTTTTTTTGTCATGCACAGTAAGGATTTACAGGAGAGTTTCATTCAAAGCATGATCCGCACAGAGGAACCAGGTCTTACTTACACCTTTAGGAGGTTTTGCTATCAAACCTAGGCATGCTGATCCTTTCCAGAGGAAACACATAGCTGTTACCTACACAGGGCTTTCTGCTGGACTGTGTGTACTGTCTGGGTTTATTTTTCTACATGCACAGGCTTTCTTAACCAGTATCCAATAAGAGTGAGTCTTCTTATCTGCTATAACTATTTTAATCAAGGTTTTTGATTTTTGTTTCTTTACCAAAAACCAAAGCTGGGCAGTACCTGCTGTAACAAAATTAGAGGAGGTGTGAGCTCACAGGAGAGTTTCTTTGTTGGTAGAAGTCACTGGTGTGTTCACTGGAAGGTGTCCTAGTTTAAGGTGTGTAGACAAGATGTCTGGCTTTTCCAAACTCACTTGGAGGAGGCTCTCTCATCCTGGAATAAGTATAACCACACAGGGAGAGTTGTACGCTTAAGATAACTTCTGGATGCAGACAAGGCCTTGAACAGCCCAGCTGTCTGCTGTTTCAGAATTTAAGGAGCAAAGGAGAATAGCCAGGGAGGAAACGTGTGAGTGTGTGTGGGATGAGATGAGGATTAATGCATCATTGAGCCTTGGCAAATAAACTGAATCACTGAATCTTTAATGTAGATTAATGTCAGATTTCATTAGTCTTTGTTCTTTGCAGAGGCTCACATGGTTGAGTGGGTTCATAGAGATTCATATATTTTATGTATTTCTATGTAGGTTTTGTTAATTTATATACATTTATATCAAAAGCTGTATCCATCATGATTTGATAAGCATAATGAAGATGATTGTTTTGGTTGAGACCTCTTCAGTCATTTATATTCTGCTGCTTTTTCCAGCTCTGAGGCAGATAATCAGATGTCTGGTGTTGCACCTGAGGAAAAGACAAGCTTAGACTGGGGAGGAAATGTAGCAGATTTGGTGGTTGCTGTGCATCTCCTTTCACTACAGTTCTATGTGAGCATCTGAACTCCCTTTAAAGTCTCACAACTGTTCATTACAACAGGCATTTGTATGCATTCAGTCCAGTTAACATGAAAATGAGTTCGCTGACATTAGTACTGAAAATCAGAGCATATTAGTGTGCTTGGAAGTTGGTGCTTCTGAAACTGGTCTCACTGTGACCGCTTAGGGACAGCAGTTGGAAAATGATGGGGTGGTCTTTTCTACTACAAGAAAAGCAAAACTTGGACGGACATGTCCAAATCTAATCAGATTTGATTTTCTAAGCTGGCAGGGAAACTGCTGGGGTGTGAGCCACATCATATGTATCATCTGCACTCACTGTGAGTCAGCATCATCCCCAGAAAGCGTTGAAACTTCTGGTTCCTACAACCAGACCATTAAAAATCAGCAAGATGCAGAATGTGATCCCACATCTGGGGACCAGTGGTTGCTGTTCCTTTGTTACTCTGGTAACTCCAAGGATCCTGCTTTAGGGAAAGGTTAAGGCTGGTACAGAGTTTTTGGACAAATTTCAGAATTTCATATAATTTCTTTTTTTTTTCCCTTTTTAAAAAAACTTTTAAAGCAGCCTCAGCTTTTTTGTTCTTTCCTTATACCAGTTTGGAGTAAAAACCTAAAATAAATACTGGTGAGAGTCAGACTGAGAAATTTTAACTCATGTTCTAATGTGGGAATTACATATAACATGTGGAAGCGAAGTATTTAGCACTGTTGAGGTAGGAAACTATTTTGTTAAGATTTCTTAGAAGTACCAAACTTAAAAAACTGTCCTTTACTAAATCCAGAAAAGTGTGGGTGTGATAGGACAGGTAGCAGTTTGGAAAATAGCTGCTTGCTAGTAAAAAATGATGGTTCTTTTCAACTTCTGTAACCTGTTTTTAGTTTCTGGCCCAGTTTTTCCTCCGAAACAACCTCTCATAGAAATCTGCAGTCTAACTCTCCAAAAGTTGGTGTAATATGTGTGCATGTGTGTTTAAATATGTACACATAGTGCAAGTCACCCAAGACAATCCGAATTTTATGTGGAAGCAGTGTATTGTGTACTGTATTCATAACATACCCTTCACACTACAGATTTATGCTAAAAGTATCCTAATGTTTCTGACAGCTCATGTGTGACATGAATGCAATCCGTATTTCTTGGAGGAGCTAATCTAAGCGGTTTATTTTCCGATACTGCTGATAGAGCTATATCTCTAGGTGTCAGTGCAGTTGAGATTCTGATGGTAACATATTGTTTATGGGTCACTGCCTTTGTCTAAAAGAATAGGTTGGAACAGAATAGCAAAGGTTAATTAAGTTTGTCTATCAAGGAGGGACAGATATAGATGTCTCATGTATTTTCTATGCTAGAATCAAAGAAAGTCCAGGCAGGGTATCATAGACTCATTTTTTCCTTGTGGTGGAAAATACGCTTAGCTGGTTCTAGGAATGAAACAAAGCCACCTTGGTCAGCAGTAGTGAAAACAGTAGTTGTGAGGAGTTAGCGCAGGGGCAGTAGCATTGCAAGGTGGGAGAGTAGCAGCAACCCTGGTTTACAGCTGCAAAAACTGAGCCAGGGAAGTGTTAAATAACTTGCCAGTCATACAGCCCACAGATGACAGAGTGAAGATTCTTGATGTCTAGATTTCCATTTCTTTGCCCAGAGGACACCCTCTTGCCCTTGCCAAAATCCAACCTGTGAATTCTATAGTTTGCAAGCAATGACACATAAATGCAATTTTATGCCTCCAAAGGTGGTTTTAAAATCAAGGCAGAAGGAGGAAGCTGTGTTAAAATTTTTAACTGAGTTTCTCTGGTCTTTCCAATATTACTGGTTTTGGGTTAAGGCAGCTGTTGGTGAGTCATGGGTGAGACAGAAGGGTGGAAATCCTGCGTAAAGCGATTTGGCCAAGATAATGTGGCACACTAGTGGCAGAGTGGAAGGATTGCACTTTGATCTCCTCTGTTGCTCTGAAATTTTTGCAGCCCTTGTCACCCAGGAGTAGCATCCATGACCACCTCTTGCTTGTCCTTTTTGGAAATATGCCGCTATAAGCATAGTCAGGATCAACTGCAAAATATGGGATCCTGTTAAAAAAACACAGGCTTGCTCTCAAGGAGATTGTCTGGCGGCTTCTGCAAATAAAAGAATTATGCAGGTGATGTTTTGCACCTGGGAAGGGCAGTACCATTTTCTGGTCTCTCAGGCTAGATGGTGAACTGAGTCACCACTTGTGCCTGCTTTGACTCTTTTCTGTCTCTCATCCAGCCACCTCCTCTTCTCAGCTCTTCCTCCACAAAGAAGATGTGTAGAGGTTATGCAGATGCTGCCTGGGAGCAGGGATGGTCTGATGCACGGGTATTTTCTCTAGGTTTTCCTGTCTTTTGCCTTGTATTTCATCACTGTTGGGCATAGCTGTAGGGCTTCACTGACTTTTTCGCTCAGTGATGAACGTCTTTTTTCCAGCTTTTCTGTCTGTGGTAAAACTGGAGCTGCCTCTCAATTCCTCATACTGGCTTTACAAGGCACAGGGAAAGAATTTCCACTGCATGTGTGGTCTTTTAATCAGGCCATATTTATTTGTTCTGAATTGTAAGCATCCCCCTGTTGCTTGCAGTACATCTTTTAAAATGCTACTGAGTGTGTGCTGTATTGTACGATTTAGAGGAACCTGTAAATTTTGAACAAGCCAAATGTGCTGCTCCAATGGTATGTGTCTCCTACTGATGTACTCGGTGAATCCTGCAGCTGGACAGGGTGCAAGCAGTGTGTCACTGAAAAGGGAGCAGCTTGGAGATCAGCTTGCTCTCTGCAAAGAGCAATGCATGCCCTTCCATTTCACAGCACTTGCTTACCTAAAATATACCTTGCAGCACATAGCCTGTGGTGATACAGACAGGAGTGCTTTGTGGGACTGGCCCAGCCTATGTCTGTCTTGGCTTCACTGTAGGGCTGGAAGGGGAAGGGAAAGCAGAAGGAGATGCCGGAAGGCCAGGCATTCTCTTCCTGTGGTCCCTGCATGACCCCAGCATTCCCTCTTGACAGGGCCCAGGGCAAGATCCCAAACCTGGTACCTGCGCACAGTGTTTGGAAAGCCTAACTGGCCCAGGTTGGAAATAATCTGAATATTCCAGGGCCTCCCCAGGGCTGCTTTTGTCTCCCTTTTTAGGCATGCAAAAGCATGCAAGAACTCTGCAGAGGTACATGAGTTAATACAGAGCAAATGTGCCTTCTTATAAGGTAGTGATCTCCTAAGCCCCCTTTTTAATGCAGCAGTAAGGTCAAGAATTTTTACAGCTGGTTGGTTTTTTATTGTTACTGTAAAATAGGATTGCTAAGCACTATAGAAAGGAAACCTTATGGTTCGGATTTACTGTAGTGTGCATTCTAAACACTTTAATAAAACAAAACAAAAGCTTTTAGATTTTCTTCAGCAGTTAGTACACAGCATATTCTTTGCAGAGCCAAGCCTCTGGCTGTCGGTCAGACTGTGGTTTGTAGACTTGGTGTGAGTAATAAGATTATAAAACATATCTCTTGCTAGCCAGCTACCACACACTAATAGTAATAGTAGTAATAATTCATTGCATCTAGAGATTTTAGATAAGTTGTTTTTTTACGAAATGGAGAAAAAATGTAAAAAGAACTTTGAAAGGTCACTGCATCCACTCTACAGGGAGGGGAAACATGCATGATCGATTCGGTGCCAGGGAATGATCCCTCCATTTTGTTACAGCTGAAATAATGTTGTCTGCTGCAGACAGCCTTTTCTCAGTTGTACGTGTGCACACATGCCCTTGAACAAGGGAGAGGTGGAGATGTGAGCACTGCGAATGCTGCCCACAGCCCTACCCACTAAGGGAAGTAAGGCAGTGTGTGCAACACAGCAGGCAGAGAGGAGTTTGCCAGCTTTTTTCCCCCAGTACTTCTAGGGCTGTTGAGCTTTGCTGATTTGCAGATTCAAAATGCCATTTGGACTGTGTTTTGGGGCAGAATGTGTTGCTAATCCATAATTTCGGGGCAGAGGCAGCCTGGGTTTTGTTGAGGAAGTCTGTTTCCAAAGTGGAGAGGGCCCTTTTTCAGAAGAACAGAGGGGAAGTCAGTGGTTCTTTTGAGTTGAGCCTTCCTCAGCATAACACATTAAATTTTTTAAGAGCAATTTACTGTTTATTATGTTTATTATGATTCAGTGTTCGTTAAAGTTTTTCTGCATGCAGAGGTAGAAAAATAAACTTTTAAGTTTTGCTTTAATTTGTAATAGAAAAATTGTTAACTTTCACAGACTGAAAGCAAGTCCTACTGACTCTCCGTGCATGTGCAAGTACATGCAACTGTGCTGCTGTCAGAAGACAGGTGCACTTTACTTCATGTGAACAGCCACCATTCTCTCTCTTTCGTTGCCTTTTTTTCTCTCTCTCTCCCTCCACTTAATCTCACTGCCAGCCTGCCTCCACACAGGAAGCTGGCTGTTGCCCTCTGCCTCACAGAGTACCAGCAGCATTTTACATGACTCAAGCTCATGTTATTTGTAGCTAAACATATGAAAGTGAATGTAGAATTACTAAGGGAATCCCTGGAAAACAAGAGATGACTGCATTCTGGTTCTGGGAGGTGCTGGTGGCTCCTACTGCCAGGACCAGACCCTGAAGGTCTGCTGGCACGGGGACAGTAGATTCACATCCTGCCTCTACTACTCCCTGGGTCTGAGCTTTGCAGCCTGGGACAGGCTGAGGGGCAGGGCTCCAGGCGCAGCTGGCTGGGACTCAAGGGAGCCACAGTGAGCAGGCACAGCTCATCCAGCTGAGGTGGGATGTGGCTGAAAAGGCTTGACAAGCATGTCTGCTTAACAGACATTGTGTAATGGCATAGCTGGCCATGCATTATTGTTGGCACTGCTACCATTATACCTGGTACAAAACTGTGCTATTTTGTCTCTGCCCAGAAACTTTCCATCTTACAGTTATTCACTGCCTAGCATACTAGCCTAGACAGCTAGTTACCTTTCCTGTTGAAAATGTTCGTCTTGTGAAGTGTTTGGCTGCATTTTTGGAGTCATGAGGCCGTATTGCATTGTAGGGCTTTGCAGCAAATAATATTAGTTGGTAGTTCTTTCATAAAACAGAAATTTTAAAAAGCGGTACCACTTCTCCGAGGAGATCAGTTTCTATTATTTCAGGGCATTGGAGTAGGATAAACTTTGATTTCTGAGTGTTGCCAATTTGCTGTGATCTGCGGGAGGGAGAAGGGGCTGTCTGGTGGATACCATGCAGACATGGTGGACCTGCTGGCTGGTGTCCAGTTATGGCTCCATTACCAGCTTTCCATGTAGTCTATCCACAACTTACTTTCTGTGAGTAACTCAGGAAAATATTATTCCCATCTCCCAGTGTTGTAACACAAACTCTGTATGTGTGTGTCTGTCTGTGTGTGTGTGTGCGTGTGACTGCTCAGATGCCATGGAGCATGTCATGTGTGAGACAGTCAGCAGGACTGTACTCCTTAGCCCTGTATGTCTCTGGAAGAACAGTTATCACCAATCTGGGGAGGTGTAGGAGCTGGATAGACGCTTCACCTTTGACACTGGCCAAGTGCATACAGTTGAAGGAGTCTGAACACTTATCTGTGCCATAAGCAGAGGACTTGACAGGAAGCGGCTTGCGGTGAAAGGTACATGCTTGTATGGCAGATGCAGCTTCATCTGCAGTAAGATAAAACAGCCATAGGTACACTACTGCTGCTCCTAGGTCACATCCCATACCATGCCAGCTCACCCGTAGCTGTTTGGTGTGGGCACACTGTAAACCTACCAAAGCAAAAACCCAAGGCCAGCCTGTCAGGACTTCCCACGCACCCATTGGGCCCTCCTTCAAAGCCGTGTGCATGGTGCACCTGTGGTGTTGGAACTTGGCTTTCACACGCTGCTGTTTCATTTTTCTCTCTCAACAGGTGAAGGGCATGGAGAGACACCATGCTGTCAGCTCCCAGTACCGCATGTGTTCCTACTACCCACCTGCTTCCTACCTGGGGCAGGGGGTTGGTGCTCCCATGCGCCTCCCCCAAATCCTCACTTCTGAGGACATCCCCTCCTCCTCGGGGTCAAAAGCGAGAGGTAAGTACACCCACTGGGGCACCTGTAAGACCCCAGGATCAAGCTACAAGGTCATTGAAGGGGTTTACTTTAAAAATACACAAGGCTCCAAAAGTCTGCTCACTGAATCTATTAAAAGGGCCTTCAGTTCTTTTATACCTTGACAGAGTGCACAGAAGACACTGCACACGTTTCTCAGAGGATCAAATAACACACTTACTGGCAAACTCTAGAAAATAAGGGAACTTGGTAAAAGTTTAAAGGGCAACATTCCACTAAAATAAAGCATCCCACAAAAGATTGACTTACCACATATTTACCCATACACGGTGGCAAAATCCAACTCATCCAGCCTTAAGTTAGCCAAATATCAAGAAAGGAGATTAAGAGAAGAAGTAGTAGAGGAAGAGAAAAAGAGAGTTGTAACTATCACCCCAGATCCAGAATAGATTCAGCTACCAGGAGTCCAGGAAGTGGCAGGGCCATGAATCAGATGGCCACATGGTGCTGATTTTATCTGTTCTGGTTCCCTGTGGCCACACCACCCCAGGTGGAACTTCCAGTGTGCCAGCCATTCTGTGGCTGGATTAGGAGCTCCAGGGGTTGTGGTGTGGGGCAGTGCTCTGGTGTGCCAGTGACTGACAGCTGCTCCAGGGCTGCTCAAGGAGGCTTCAAGGAGCTGGGGTATGGGACAGAGCATCACCTCATCTTTGTGAAATTTGACCTGTCCCTTCCCTCTCACACATATACTTAAATTGGTCTGAGTCAATAATTAATATAATTCAGTGTCTCAGAGCACCTGGGACCACCTTGCCTTGTGCAGGCACCTAGAAGGTGTGGGTTACTGCTGGAAGGAAGCTAAGCATCAGAAAGTAGGCATTTAAAACATGGTGACTGTTTCCTGGGAGGCTTGTAGTGTGGTGACAAAGCAAGGCTGTTAGTGTAGAGTAGTGCAAGCTTGTACTTTAGAAGTCTTGTGTTTCAAAAGTTGTGTATCTGCACCTGTGTACATCTCTTAAGTTGTACAAAGAGTCACTTGAGGTGTTTTATTCGGTGCTTACCACCTGGCTCTCTAACAGGAGCAAATAATTATCTTCACCCCAGCCACAGAATTACCTTCCCTTTCTTCTCAGAAATGCTGTCTGTGATTTTTAACACAGATTTCCCTCTAAGCCTTTGCTGTCCATTTGTTTAAGAACCACATGTGAGAACTACTCCTGCATCCCAATCATATAAATGAAACCCTTTGCGGACTTGCTACTGTTTTGTTTTTCAAGCTCAATCACATTGTTTAATTTAAAACTACTGCAGGTAAATATTTCTTTCCATATCGTGTTTCAGGCTCTCCTAAAGATTACTATAATCTCCAGTAATTTCAAAGAAAGCACTTGTGAATTTACCCTATGGTTTTGACGGTGTTTGTCTTGCTTCCCTTGCCCCAGTAGCAGGCAGAGTGCATACACACGTTAACATGGCTGTGCTGGATTAAACAAGACTGGTCAGGCTCACTTCAGCTTCCAGTACGGTCAGCTGTTGGGATCCCTCTGTCACCCTACAGATGGATTCTGCCCCTACTTATCCTGATGGCATCAGGGTACATTGTGCACTGATGTCAACAAAAGCCTTATACTCTTGTGAGCCTGATGTGCCAGGCCATCAGCTCCAAACAGTTCAGTAGATCCGAGTGTCCCTTTCCTCCACCTGGTTGGAGGCAGGGCCCCTCTAGTTCTGGTCATAGTACTTTTGTAAATATGAACTGGAGGTCCTTTCAGAGGATGGGAAATAACATCAGCTCTTCTATTGTCTTGAGGACTTGCCCACTGGAAACTGGATCAGCATTTATCCTTGAAGAATTTCCTTCAGTGGTGGTTCTTCCTCTCAGCTCACATACAAGTGTGGCTAGAGCAGGTAAAACCACAGGTTACTTTGGGATGTGTACCCTCTCTTTCAAGCAGGGGGGTGCTTGCTCCCAATAGCAGAGACTCTGGTCCATAGTGGTGGAACATGAGACATTTCCTCTCTAGTTTACTCTAGTCTTTCAAATCTTTCTGCAGTCTTGGAGAGTCTTTCCACAGCCAAAGTGCAGGTTGGTAGGGAAGAAAACAGAACTTCATATTGCCAGAGCTGGGTAGTCACTGGAGTACTGTTTGTTCTCCTTTCATTGGTGCCACTGCCAGCCATGTCAATGAGTTGGCATACAACAATGGTGTGCTCTGTAGAAACTTCCACCACATGGATCGTGCGCACTGGATCTCATCTGGATCTACAGGGGACTGCTCTTTATTTGAATCACTGTAGATTACCTCCAGCACAGCTGATTCTCTCAGATATTGGGTACCCTTCTCCATGGCATTCCTGTGCTTGGGTGCACTATTAGATCATCTTTGAGAGAATACCTTTCCCTCACAGTTGACAGGAGTCATCTCCAGAGGCTGAGAGATTCTGTCACCTTCCCAATCCCCTTGTCAGTGCCCACATCCCAGAACAGGGATTCCAGTTGCTTGGCTCCACTACCATCTACTTTCATATCGTGGGCTGCGATGTCCCAGCAAGGGAGCAACCAGGTCACCAGGGGCTCACCTGACTGGCAACTGGTGGCTGAGATATTTTTGAATATCTTGTAGCTTGCCCAGGGATCAGATTATCTCTGGCCCTGCTTCTTCCTCCTGTTATGAGGGCCCTGCTTCCTCTTCCCCCCTCACTGTGTGAGCTGATTTGGTCTTGAATTTCTTGTTCTGTACAGGGGCAACTGCTACTGGTATGAATTGTCTCTCTGGCTCAGCTGCAGTTTGAGTGGCCACAGTGCCTGTTAGTCTGCTTTCCTCCTCCTCCTCCTGAGGGTGCTGTCTATGGCCCAGCACACTGGAATAAATTGCTCCACTCTGGAGTTGCCACATATTCTCCTTGAATATATTGTCTCTTTAACAAGGTCCTGTAGTTGTTCATGGGTGAACTTTCAAACCAGTGGAACAGAAAATTTCCCCCCAAACTGGCCCACATTCCATGCTACTCACAACTCATTGACCCTCAGGGCCGATCTCTGAATGACCTTTCTGGAAAACCCTTTCTTGACTCTAAACATGTTGTAGACCTGGCAGACTTAGCAACAAAACCATGCTTTTCTTAACATCCAAAAGGAATTAAAAATTCTCAAAAGTTGTTTCAACAGGCCTGAAGGACAAAAAAGGGGTGAAGGCTGGGGAAAATAATCCTCTCTTGCTCCTCCCACAGGCTGGGTACAGATGTTAATGAATTCCCAGGAGTAGCACCCAAAGCCAGGGCAGGACGGCAACACTGAATACACATCTCAAATGACCCTCATTGCCCTTGATGTTATCATGTCATAAACTGATATCCCACAGTACATCAACAAAACAATACTGGTCCCTCTCCATGCTCTGAAAAAGATTCCCATGTGGGAGTAAGTACCTGGTTAGGTACCACACCCAGGTGAACAAACTAAGCAACATGTGACCAGTGGCTCCATACCTAATGTTACACAAAAATGCTTAGATCAAATTCGTTTCCATCGCACTCTGGGCAGTTTTGTTATTAATTCAACCCTTAGTGCCCCACTTTAGGCAACAATTAAGGCTGTCTGGTAATTGTCCAGTTTAGTACTCCTGCTAAAACCAGGCTGCTGTTTACCCTCCTCCACCCCTGCAATTGGAGGCACTAAAAACAGAGATCTGAGGTTGATTCTCTAATTTTTCGTTGAGATAAGAACAATTTACCGGAAACAGTAACAGCAGTGATTTAAATGCAAAATGCTCACCGAGCCAGGGACAATGAAAAACAGTGACAGACCATTGTGTATGGGCAGCCCAACACACTTTTCACCTACCGTAAAGTAACACTTTTCTCTGAAGTGAGAGAAAGTCCCTTTCCCTGCCCCTGACAATGACATAAGATGATACTTAATAATATTAGGGGCTTAGACACGCTCATTCCTGCTTATCTGGAACCCAACCAGGACAATAAGCTTTGCACATTTCATTACTCTGTAGCAGTGAATTTGGCAGTTTAATTTTGTATAGTCTGCAGGAAGTATTTCTTTTCATTTACTTTGCAGCTGCAAAGGTTTTCTGGGTTGTTTTGGTTTTTTTTCAGAGTCACACCACTGGCAACAGCATGCATCCTCATTTGGTTCTCTGATGGTCTTCTACATTTAAATTTGTCTTCTGTTTATATCTAGTGGAAGGATGTATGTCATGTAGGTTCCGTAATTTTCATTCATGGTCTTTCTGTGGCTGAAGTTCTGATGTCTGTTTTGTTTGTGTTGTGAAATATATGGTGGTTGTGTCGTGACAGGATCTTAAGGATTCAAATGAGGTTTTGGAAGGCGAAGTGTGTATAAAATGTAAGTCAGTACTGAGCCCCTGCATTCAGTAACTCTAGAATTATTTATGCTAAGGGGGTGGCAGTTCTTTTGTAGTGACTGTTTTCTGAAAGTCTTCCAGTGAACTGTGACACATCAGATAGATGAAGAAACAACACATGGTGTGATGAAGCTTTAGACTTTTCCTCCTTCTCCAAATGGCTTAGAGAAATCAGTGATCCTTGGTTCATTTTCCTTCTCTTTTCTTCAACTTTATTTTATTCACTCTTCTCTAGCCACCATTGAACAGTGACGTCTTCCTTTCTGCCCATTGGTCAGAGAAGCAGTTGGTTTTATGCTCAACTGCAGTTGACACTTTTTCTCGCATCCATCACTACTAACTCACTAAGAAGTCTTACCAGTCAAGTGTTCTTACAAATAGACAAAAGACCTTATACCCTTTGTTCCCAAATGCACTTAAGTAATTTTTCATCACTGTAGAAAAAAGTTGTACCCAATGTGCCACTGATTTTTAAACTGCATAAATACTGTATTTTCAATAATCCCTGACTGCTTCTCCAGACACTGTTCCACACACAGATATTGTTCCCTAAGTTACACCATCAATCAGAAACCGACAAGCAGTGAGATGTAATTTACTGAGATCAAACAGCATTTTCCAGACTCTGAAGAAGTGTTTTTCCATAGCAGGGAGCTAGTGGGTGAAAAAGGCACCAGTGTTTTTGGAAGAAACTCACACCTGTGAGCAGGATCATAGCCATTTGACAGGCTTCTTAGAAACATCTTCTTTTTCCTTATGCATGCTTGGAGGAGATGGCTGTTATTACTTTTTCCATCTGCAGACAAAATAATATGCTCAGGCACAGTTTGTCTTTGATTTATGGTCCCATGACATTTTTCTTCTGGTGCTTTTCACAGACCTTAGAGGCTTTGAGGTTTTTTGCTCTCTATTAGTAGTTACCTGTCTGAGTGCTGAGTCAGCCAGCAGGCTGTGTGAGCAGTGGATCCTGTGTATTAAAGAGGATGGGCCATTCCCCCAAAGTACCCACTACCCATGCTGCAAGTGCTGTCTTGTACAAAAGACACATTCTTAAGTATTTGTCCATTTATCGTTGGGCTGAGCTTTCTATCCAGTGCCTGAATCCTTTGCTTTGAAGCCTGGTGACATGTTTCTGCAGGGTTAGAAGACAATTCTAGTGCATGTTTTAAAAAAATAAGTCATACTGTATTTTTGAAGTGGTACCCATGCTCAGAGACTTACTTTCTTTCTAAAAATACATGTTGATGGATTTTAGATCCAAAAGGGATCATCTTGGCATCATGTAATTCAACTTGCTATGTAATGTAGACTGTAAAACTTCACCTAAACTGCTGCGGCATGCCTATAACTATTTTTTTTAAGAACTCCTTAAAGACTTAGGTATTATTAATCCAGAAATTTTGCAAGAAGGTAACAGTATGCATAGAAGAGCTACAGGTCAAAATAAAAAATTGATTTTGCAGCCACATGTTCAAAACGTTGGAAATGTGTATCTTTAACAAAAACGGCTATTAAATTCCCAAACAGAAATCTGCAATGGTCTTAACAACATGTACAGTCTATTACTCACACTTCAGTTGCAACTTCAGCATTAGAGAGGCTTTGCGAGTTCATGTCTTAGTATTTCTGCTAAGTTAACTGCCTGTTTAGACCAGTTATAATGAAGCAGACCACTGATTTAGACTGTCTTTGTTTTTATCAATGATGCAAAGATCTGAGCTTCTGACACTTGTACCGGAGGTCATAGCATGTTACAGTGTCTTGCATATAGAAATGGGCTGACATTTTCTGAATGACAAAATACCATCAGTCAACCTCCTTGCAGTTTGAAGTGTTTCTAAGTAAAATGGTTTTGCTTCCAAGTAAGCACAGCTGCTGCCCTTTTCAGTAGAAACTGAAGAAAATGGGGAGAAAAAGCTAGTAAACTTGTGAAAAATGGCAAAAGGTTATTTTCAGATGTTTAGGTTGGAGGGGGATTTTGTACTCAGTAACTGCAGAATATTTCCCTCTCCTTTTTTCTGCAAAAGCAATGGGAGGAAAATATATATGAGAAGTTGTTGTCAGATCTTGTTCATGCAAAACATACTATAAAACATGTATTTCTTTTGGAAGACAAGTTGAGAAGTAGGGAAATTAAAAGTGGGTCACAACAGGGTATTTCATCTCCAAAAGCCAAGTACCATACTCCATTGATTTCTGTAGGACAGTTGCTTGCATTTTTTCTTCTTCCTTTCTTTCCTTTTTTTTTTTTTTTTAATAGAGCTTTTTAGGATTGGCTCACTGCCCAGAATTGAATAGCACCTTCCCAAGATTTTCAGTCAGCCTCTCCAGCACTTACATGTGTGAAGTAACCTGCACAAGACCTTGGTTTGAGAGAGCAAGAAAGCACTTGCTTGGATCAGGAGAGGGTGCCTCTATGTGGGTCCTGCTTCCACTGCATAAAAGTTCAGCATTTGATTATCTGTATGAAAGTTGTTTTCCGGATTTTGGAGAGTGGCAGAAAAATTTAACATTCAAATAGAAGGACGCAAAGTATAACATCACTGTATCTGCAGACACTTAGATTTTAGAGTAGTTACCTTGTCTTAAAGATGACATGGAGTAAAACTGCTTCTATGTCATCATTATGTGAAAAGTTGAAGTAATTAGTCCACATACCTGTGGCTATGGTGAAGGAGATATTTTTATTTAAAATTTTGCTCTGGCTGCTGGATGGATTTGAATTTTTGTTTTCCTGCTTAAGTATCACAATAGGTGAAAAGATAAGTAGTGAAGAGCTGGACCAGTGCTGTGTTTGCAGCTTGAACATTAAGCAAGAGCTGAAACTCTTCCCAAACACAGCTAAGAAGGGCTGATACTTTGATTCAGAAAATGTCAGCAGTTTTGTATAAATCAGCAAACGCATTTTACGGAGAAGAACATTTCTGGTAACAGGTTTTGCGAGCACCCTAACAGCTTCCAACACTGAAACACTTTTTCACAGTCAGTACTTTCTAGAGTTCAAATAATGTGTATCCCCAGTTTCACAGTCGTGGATATGAAAGTGACACAGACTTTTCCTGGATGTGCATTTAAAGACTCACCCTTGCATCTCTGCTTTGACACTGTATAGACAACAATACTGAGCCATTGGAGAAGCCTGGCCAATCTGAAGCAGCTCTTCAAAGAACCTCTTCTGGTGGTTTCACAAGAAAGGGTATATTGCATAAGACAAAAAGTTTCACTTTGACACAAGCATTGCTGGAATGCAAGGAATGCTATGTGCCCCATAAATATGCACAGGAGATTGGATGTTTCTTTCTAACTGGATTTCTGTTCACCAAAGTTAGGCTACTTTTTTGAGATTTCCTATGTATAGTATTTTTGCATGAGCATGTGCCCTTGAAATGCTGTGCCAGACAAGAGTAACACTTCAGAGCTACAGGTGGCACTGGCATTAGGATCAGAGAAGTGAGTGAGTCCAGGTGTGCAGAAGATCTCTGAGACTATGGCCTTGAACCTTAACTGCTTTCTGCAGGCATTCAAGTTACATAGGTGGCACTGCAAAAAAGGAGGCTGGTTTCATATGACTAAGAAATTACCCCAAGGAAGAGCAAAAGCCTTGACTCTGTCTACTTTTATTTGCAGACAGCTGAGAAGATGCACTGACACAGCTATGCTAATAAAGCACTTAGGAAGTGGGGAACAATGGTAAAAAATAGCCCAAATTCTGCTCAATCTATGTAAGTTTAAGAATAGCTGTTTCAGTCCCTGGCTGTCTGAGTGTTGCCAGGTATGAGAGGTAACACTTCTTTTCCGTGCACCTCCTTGTAGAGCATCACTAGAGATCTTGAATTTGGAGGAGTTTCAGCAGCAGAGTGTGTGGGGAGGATAAAATTTTGCTTGCAGAAGTTCACAAGTATTTAGGTTGTGTGTTCTTTATGTGTATCTATCTGTGCATCTTTTGCTTGAAAAATGATCTCTCTTCAGTAGTCTGCAATCCTTAATGATGAAAGAGCAAGCATTGTTTGCAGAAAACTTAAGACTGTTCTTCCACTTTTACGTCAGACTTTTAGGAAAGAATTTTGAAATAAGACAGAGGAGGAAGGTGTAATCATCTAAATGTGCAGATTTTGAGCAGTTAGTTCAAGTGGGTCACTTGTTCTTTTTGCAGCTGTTCATCTTTTTTTGTGCATTCTTATTGCTGTTCCTTACATTCCCTGATGGCTGTGCTGCACGTGGCTTCCTTTTGGCACTCAATACAAGAATGGTGAGCAAATTTCATACTTCTGGAAGCCTTGGTTTACATTGCAGGTTGTGCATGTGCATTGCGATGTTTTGTAGCTCTCTTCAGGCAAATGACTTTAACATGTCATTCTCATAAAACGAGAATTTCAAAATGTCAATTTCATAAAAATTTGAATTTCAGGCTTAGCTGGACAGACAGTTTTTGGGCATAGACATTTTGTTATCTTCTAAGCTAAGCAAGTTGCTCACCCTTATTCATGACAGTATTAATCATACTTGATAATTTCATTAGCTGTAGCAGCAGCTGTGAAAATACATCTGAGAATGTGAGGCATATTCAGTATAAGCTCTGGTAACCAATTTTTATGTGTATTCTTTGGGTAAATTGTCTGTGTTCTAAACGAGGTTGGATTAGTGAAGATTTGAGCAATATTAAAATAACTTTATAAGTTCTAAAGGGAATTCCTGGAAATAAATTAATGTAAGCATTTGTTTACATGTTGCTTTAGTTCATTCCTGATTAAAAGGCTTGTTTTAGTAGTTTCTTTTTTAAATGCCATCTTCGTGTTACGCTCACTCAAAAGCACACAGAGCAACGTTGCATTGGACAATTGTCCAATTACAGGTTTGTTTCATGAGTTTTGCCAGTTTGCAAGTTCTGCTCATTCATGCCAGGGCTGCTGATAAGCCCTTGCTGTTTGATCTGGGGGAAGATGCTGGTCATGATGCAAGAGCAGTAGAGCAGACTACATTTTTGATGGCTTTCCACCTGTTTTCGTAGAGACACAGATATTCCTGCACAGAGACTGCAGCATCCTCTAGGAGGAATTCTAAGCTCATGTGGAAACTGTGTGTGAATGCTTTCATTTGTCAGTACTGTAGCAAGAGAGAGTAGGACAGCCTGAACCCTCAGCAGATGCCAGTGGCACCGTGTGCATCCACCCACACCACGAAACCACATCCACCCAGAAAGGGGGTCAGACAGGACAATTGCTAAGCAGTCAAAGAAAAGAGGGTTTTTTCATGGGATGTATTTATCCATCTTTTAGTACTTGGTGTGGATCAAAGGATGCAGAGTTCTTAAAATTCAAGCCTGAATTTTGTTGAAGTTGCAGGCTTTGAGTTGGTAAAACCATGGTTTAAGGAAAATCCTTCTATTCTGAGGAAACTTAAATCAGTGGTACAATGGGCCAGGGCAGATGCAGATCCAAAGCAATATGTTTATATCTGTTGCTAAAATCTCTACTGTCTTGAGTTTCCTCCCTTCTGTGAGAAGAAGTTTGTGGTGTTCCATCAGTCGCAGTCTGAAAATGACCTGTTTTGACCCATGCCCTTCTCTCTTGCTGGCCCCCTCTGAGGCAGCAGCAGTGAGTGAGCACTGGGAGAGGTGATACTTGGTAGCACACTGCACAGTGCTTATGGCAGTGCTGGGTCCCACACTGGGCATCAGCATCTCCCTGTAAGCACCTGCCAGGATGCCATCCTGGACTACATAATGACTCTGTTAGCTTTCCCTGGACACCTTCCCTCTTTCACCTTCATTCTCTAGCAGGAGGAGGTTTCTCCTCAGGCCCTCTTGCAGTTAGAAGCCTTTTAGAGATGCATGTAAGAGACCAGTGGTTTATACCCGCTGCAACCCTGGACTTAATTTTCTGCATGTTTGAGCTGCTCTTTGTGTGGGATGGTGTATGTTGCTATAACTGATGAGGCTGTGTGGGATTTGTCCTCAGACTTTAGAGGGTGTTTGGTACTTCACTGAAAAAATACACACTGACGGATGAGCTGCTTCGTTTTACCTGATGTGGCTTTGACACTTTGATTTTATTGCCTCTGAATACAGAATTTTTCCCACTGCAAGCAGAAATTGTTAGAAATCATCTATCAGATTGTATCATAAAGTGGTAAAACAAATGAAGACCATCTTGTCAGGATGGTAGTGATAGCTGTGCTTACCCAGGCATGATTTGTAATTGTAACAAACAGTGATAAGGCTCACCTCTTTGCTTTAATGTGTAGTTGCATCCTCATAACTTGATTGTTTAAGGGAATACTCACTCTGTGTTCAGCTGTAGTCTTTTCCATGCTTGAGAGTCTATGCAGAGCACCTTGCAGTTGATGGTAGATTTGCAGTTCAGGTGAGAGTCTCCATCTGAGCTAGTTCCTCTGCATCTTCTTCTGCTTATAAAGTAACCCTCTCCAGGTTGTGAGAGACTCTAGCAAAGGAAGCATTTGCTACTGATGTCCAAAGAAAAGGGAGAAGTCACAATTACTAAGGCTCTCTTGCAGGGCGGCGATGTACCAAATTGTGACTCTTGGGAAGAGGTTATTGCAGTCCATGGTGCTGCTCTCACACTAGAATGATCTCAAAGAAAACAAGGGTAGCGTCACTTCCCACTGCCATGACATGAGTAGTTTCCTTTCTTTTCTTTTCCTTTCCTCTATTGCGAGAGTAAAATTCTGACAGAAGCAGCCTTCCTACAAACAGTGGACAAAGTTGCTGAGGAATGTTGGAATGCTGTGTAGCTGCACAGGATAACAGGGAATCATCGTGTGGGGGCAGACAGCCCATCATTCATTCTGCCTGTTTTATAAATATACATATTTATATTGCATGTGTAAATAATACCAGGGTACATTGCCTGCATATGATTTATGTAACCCTACAGGGCAGGATAGGGGACAGATACCAAGGCTACTTAATGGGCTTTCTTAATTTAGCAACCATTAGTGTGCCTGCCTGTCAAACATTTTTAATTCTATGCTTCAGTGTAACCGATGAGTTTATTTCCAGTCCTCCTCACAGTCATAGCTTAGGCCAAGTATAAGTTGAATAACCTTCAGGAAAGCTGTGCTGTCCTTCTGTCGGCCGCTGTCTTTGAAAATTGCCTGCAGAGTTAGTGAGCAGGAACAGTTAAGATTTACAAACAATGATGAAGCTTGTCATGCATCTTTCACCATTCATCATCTGGGTGCCGTGGCTGGGCGGTGAAGTGTTCTTCATAAAAACCAGCTCAGTGTGAAATACACCTCGCAGCAATGTTTACTGCTCTGAAACTCGTCAGCAGCCCTTTATAGTAAATCCAGATTGCGATGTGACATTACAGTATATCATTGCAGAGCGCGCTGGGGTTTACACTAGGAATGAGTGCAGTTCACACCAGATGAGATGTCGAAATTGAGTTATGTAGGAATTTGGCTGTTATATGGGGATAGCTTTTGTTTTCTGAGAACTGAAAGTTAGCTTTATATATATAATATATATAATCTACACATACCTGCACTTGTGTGTGGATGCCTATATCGATATACACGGATATATGGATACACATATGCTGTGGGCACATTGTGTGTACAAAGACTGCATACGTCCAAATACAAATTCCTCTGGTTGGACCCTGTCTTATTTTTAGGCAGTTTCTTAAGTATTTCAGTATTTTATTGAAGTGCTGCATTTTAACATTGTCTCTTCAGCAAAGTAGCCTTTTATTTTCAGAAAATTCTGTTGAAGGTATATTCTTTGAACATCATAGTTTTATGGTTCTTGGCTAGAAATAGAGAGTGGGAATTTTCCTACAGGATTTTTGCTTTAGGTTAGTTGGGGTTTTTTGTAGGGTTGCAGTAGCAGAGGCTAACATTAAATTTCTGAGTTGCAAAACCTCAGGACCTGTGAGGTGAGTTTGTTACGTGCAATTGGTGTCCTGCCTTTGGAAGAACGAGGATGTGTGCAGGTGGACCCCATGGGCAGACATCTCTGGTGAGGCAGAGCGCTGCAGGAGCAGCTCAGGTGGAGGAGGTTGTTGCTGAGATGTAGAGATGATGCAGCTGGCTCGTTACCACTGAAAGCAACCCCACTGTTGCTGGGGTTTGGTGTGAGTGGGGTTTTGTGTGTGAATGTCTCCCAGAGCTTGGGAGATGAAGCTTTGGGTAAAACTGAGGCAGAAATCTTTAAGTACAGGAACTACAAAAGTTACTGTACATCTAGCTGTGTGCTAAGATTGCAGATGTTCTCCCTGCTTACATTAGTCCTTTCATTGGACACAAGGTCATTGAGAAAAACATAAAATAGTAGATGCCTTTGTCCAATTACATAAGTAGGAAGTCAGTGCAAAATGTAACCAAGACATTTTGTATATGAGTAAATTGAGTCTTCTGAGGTAAACCTGCTGTCTTCAGGATCTGGTAGTCTGAGAGATATCCCTGGAGTTTAGTACTTAACAGCTGTATAAAGTGGAAAGTACACTGTGTTGGTTGGCCTACAGACAAGGATTGTAACTTGATTCAGTGAAAGTTTGATACTTTCACTGAAAGTATCGAAGTGGTGGTGAACTGCTTAAAAAGAGAGAAAATATTGGAGATAGATCAGCAAAGCTTTTATGTGCTTCTTGTGATGTTTTTATTTCAGTGCTGTACTGCAAAACCTGGAAATTAAGTTATATTTCACTGTCTCAGTGCTGTGACTGCTTTGTCTTTTGTGTTTGAAACAGCCTGGCGTTTTCTGGAATGTTCACTGAAGTAGTTTGGTCAACCAGGGGGAGAGGGACGATGTTAGAAATACTGTTATATTTAATTTAGGATTTTTGAGACCCCTGCTCAAGTGTTAAATATAGTTCAGAGGTGGAAAACTGAGTGGGACTGCAGTTGTTACTACCGAAGAGGAGAGGTAGGTATACTTCATTTGTCGTCCTCAGCTGTCTTCAGTTCCTACACTTGTTTTTGCTTTAAGTGCTAATCCTGCAGTAAAATCACACTTTTCTAGTTCAGAATAGTTTTCACAAATGTGTTTATTAGTACTGATTTTATTGGTTGATTTATTACATTTTTTTTTCTAAAGGACACTGTTTACCTTTTCAGTCAGCTGCAGCCAATATGAAGGTAAAGCTTCAGATTCACTAATCATGTAAATAGAGAGGTTCCCAGGTCTACCAATAGCATTTAGTCTTAATTGTTTTCATAATTAGCTTAATGATACATTAGTTATCTAACTTGTTTTTGTGCCAGAGGCTTTAAGGGATGCAGTGAGGTTTCTTAGGGAGAATGGAGGGCAGAGGATAGGGCAGGAGTACGACAATGATGATGGTGGTAAAAGTGTTACGCATTATTTATGACTTTTTTTACTTCTTGTATTTTGAGAGGAGAAAGTTTGGACAAATTATATGTTACTTTTGTGGCTTGAATTAGGGGGGATAGATAATAAATTGTTACTTATAACATAGCGGTTTCAGGCACCAGAATGTTGCATATAAAATCAGAGGGGTGTATTTCTTTGCAACCTTGACTGTTTTATGTATCTGCTCAATTTCTAGTAACTTTACTAAGATGCAGTCTTCAGATATTAGTAAGCAGTGCCTTGATGGAGGGATCCTGTAATACCCTTAGAAAGCTTGAGGTCTTTATGAATACGTATGCAGAACACTTTTGTAGAGCTTGTAATTGAATTTCCCATTCTGGCAGGTGACTTCTTTCTATTGCAGTGTCTGCCGTAATACACTGAAAAAGATTTCCATGGATTAGGACAGGAATTGGGAAAAATACTCCAAATGCCACATTAACTGTATTTAGTGCAGTGTTAGCAACCAGTCGTTGCTGTCCAGGTGTCTCCAAATTTGAGGTAAAGGAGTAAGTGCGGGACTAAGAGGGAAAAAGAAATTATCTTGTATGCCAAGTTAAGTCACTTAATTGTAAGTTGTTTTCTCACAGGTATACAAAGGTATCCTGGTAGGGGTGGCATTTTGTTATGGTGACCCTGCAAAGAGTCAGAGTAAATGTTCTCTGTAGAGCACTGTAAAAATAGTCCAGGAGGAAATGGCTCAGAATGGGGGGGGGGGGAACGCACCACAAATAAGCTAACAGTATGTTGGCTGATTGTAATAACTACCTTATAGCATCCGAGAATTGTCAATCATGCCTTAATGTTTATAGAAGTGAAAAGTCAATGTGTAGTTGTTTAATTTGACATGACTCTCGGGTTGAGAGAGTGTAATCGCTGGAGGGGACAGTTAAGTAGCCGTGCTCCGTGTCAGCCTGTCTCGCTCTGACTCCTGCACTAAACGCTTTCCTGATGAGCGATAGATTTGTTTAAATACCAGGATAATTGCTAGCTAGAGCATCCAACACACTTTTAATGCCTTGTATTACATCTGTATTGGCTCTTGCCTGAGGCTGTTGGAGGTTTCTGTGAGGAAGAAAGCATGTATCTTCAATTACATTGTTCTCCTTCGGGTTTTGAAGGGTAATTGTTGCAGAGCTAAATAGGCTATAATAAATTACATTTCATTTCTTCCAAACCTGTTGAAGTAGATCAGACATACAAATGTTACAGCTCCTTTCTGCTTGTGACATCTTGATAGTCTGCAGTACTGAGAACACACAAAGAATTGAAAAATGGAAAAATACCAAGCTTGTCATGGTATATTGATGCAAAGCCAGTGAATTTGCTTGGCATGCTATAAAAGTATTTGCTTCCCCTCACTGCTTCCACACGTGTAAGTAAGATCGTATGTAACTATTCATGCTCATTGTGAATAGTCGAAATAGGAAATTGACTGTTCTACTCTGTGTAATTAGGAGGGCGTCAGCATTTTCTTTTAACTTTCTCACGCAGTTGGTGTTCCAAGGAGAAGACTTGAAGTGACCTGGTGGTATCTGCCAGGGTGATTGCTCGAGGACTGCCTGGCACTGAGCACACTCCTTGTGTCACAGCACATGTATAGTGACACACTGCCTAACCTTTCTCTGCAGAGTACCCCACTCACCTACAAAAGGTTCTACACCACTTGGAACTCACAGGTTGATGTGAGAAAAGCTGAAAGCATCTGTGCACAGATTACAGCTCACTTTAAAAATGTTTGAAGGGGATTGGGAGGAGTATTTACTTTTGAGATACACATTTCTTAATAGTCTGACAAGATCTGAAGATTGGTTTTGAATTATGTTCAGAATTGAACGCTTAATTAGTGAGGATTCATTTTAATATGTGATCAGGAAAGAGTGGGAGCCAAGTTGAACACACTTCATTTTGAAATAAACCAAACAATTGTATTGTAGTTTCTTTGACGCTGACATTTATATATTTTTATTTATTTCTTGCTTTCTCATAATTTTATGGCTGATGTTTATTTATGTCATGGTATCTGTTAAATCAGTTAAGTTTCACAAGTAGATTTGCCTAAGGACTGAATCATATTCTGTGTGCTGTGGGTAGCATGTTTATTTACTCCAAGCATGGCACTAATCATGTATTAGACTGCTGAAACTAAAAGAATGTTCTCAGTCCAGTTGGTCACTGGTTTTGTTTCCTTTTTGGACATAAAAGAAAAAATCAACAAGAGCTCTCTCTCCTGTTCATTTATAAATCATTTTCCCTTTCAAAATCTGTTGCAGAGCAGTTGCAGACACTGCAAGAAGGATTCTATTTTCCCACCCTGGAACAACTGTTTACACTAGATTTCTTAGTGATTTTTTTTGTATTGTCTTTGGATTATATAAAAAATTTTGACAGATTTCAGTTTGAGTCAGATTTGAGTTAGCCATGTATCCTTAAATATAGTTTGAAATCTCCTAAATACTCTAATTGAAGACTTAGCTCATGTCAATTTTTGCTTTTTCTTCCCTTGGATAAGTATGAATTTATCATTTTGCCAACACATCTCACCCCAGGACTTCCCTGAGTCACAAGTGCTTTCAGGGTCCTTAATTCTGTGGATTGAGTCTGATTTTTACAAGGCATAAACACTGCATGTAGGTTTGTGCAAACAGGGTCTACATTGGAGTGAAATAACACTGGCTTTTAAGAGGTGTCTGGTGTGTTCCTTGTATGTGGATATGTTTGCTGGGACCAACACAAATGAAGCTGTAACTGCCTGAACTGTTGAATTAGGAAAGAGGAATGTGGGTTTGCCCTTAGTTTGGAAGTAATTGCCCCCTCGCAGCTGTGGGGCTGACCTCTGTAGCTGACTCCTGACTATCTGTCTCTGATCACTTCATCTGGTTTTCTTTCTGCATTCAACTGCTGTGCCTGTCAGCTATTGCTTTTCCCAACCTCCAAGAAAGTGGAAAAACCCTGCCCTGACCCGGACAGCACCAGGTAGTCAGTCACTCTGGGTAGGGCAAGCTCCTTGCAGCCCTTGACCCCCTTCACCTTCCTGTGTCTGTGGTGGGTTGCAGCAGGGCCATATGATGCAGCGGAGGATGAGCTCCACTTCCCTTCCCTCCTCCCTGCCTTGCCCTTAAATTATTGAATCACTTTTCTATTGACCAGAGTTGCATTCAGCACTGTTGAAATTAACTGAATAGTGTTGGAGTAGTTTTCTTGAAGGCAGGCAGTCTTGTTTGACACAGCCACCAGTGGCTGGATTGGCCCACTAGATGCCAGACTCCTGTCTTAAAATCAGAATTCTGATTTTCTATTTATTCACGTACTTTAGAACTTTTCTGCCACTTAAACATGATACAAGGTTTACCCTGTGGACTTCAGACCAGAGGGTGTCAAACAAGGGCAAAGAAAGTGCATGTTGAAATTTTGCCAGCTACACTTGTGGCTGTTCAAATAATCTTAGTAAGGAAAGATGGCACAAGGGCACTGAAGTGACATAGTACTCTTGTAGGAAAACCCAAGGTAAAAAAAAACTTGTAAAAAAACCCAAGGTTTTTAAGGCCCTGTTGACCTACAGCTTGTAGACTACAGCCAGTGTGATCACAGGAGAGTTTTGGCCCTTCCTAGCAAGGCTGTTACTGTGAGGATCCTGAAAAAAATGCTGGATACTGCTGAGTTGATCTTCCTGCCAGGTCTGCATCACCATGGCTGTAGGATGTCAGTGGGCATGTGGAGATGCAGCTGGCAGCAGCATCATTAGGCTCAGCCCATGCCCTCCAGCTGGTGGCACATGCTGGCACTTCACCTTGAAGCTGGACCAGCGTCAGTGCTGCACCAGTGTTTCACAGCCTGCATTTAATAATGCTATTCTGTTCATGGAAATGAATATAAATATAACGCAGTGAGTCTGTCTTAAGCCTAATGTTGTGTGAAACTTCATTTAGCTTACTTGACTACCTCAAAAATGTTTTGTGTTCTGTTTTTGTCCTTATTTACTCAAGTATTGTGACTTATTGCAGCAAGGTTTCTAAACTTTGGGGGGCATAAATCTCACTTCAAAATAAGTAGCAACATTTTTACTCCATTCATGCATATACCCATCTTGTACAATGTATTTCATGAAAGCTTGTTGAACCATTTTACTGGAAATATGCTTGATTTGCTTCCAAATTAAAGTTAATACTAAAAATGGTAATGCCATGGTATTACTAAGTCACTTTAAAGCCTGGGATTTTTAAATTGCAGATTAACTTAGGCTTCTACTTCCTTCCCTGTTGCTGAGTTTCGAGCACAGACATTGGTGAGTACAGTGTTGCTCATGCTGAAGTCAGTGACAAACCTCCTGTTCTTTTTGCTGGTATCGTGTGAGTAGCAGATCCTTGTTTTCTCCCTTTCCAGCAGAGAAGCTTTCTTTAAAAAAGAATTTTTTAAATTGCAAGAATTTTTAAGAATTGCAAATGAAAAATCTGTTGTCTCTGCCGTAAGAGATCACTTGCATTAGATTTAGTATTTTTGCTGATAGTTTAGCAATCTCTTGATTTCCGAAAGCTTGCAAGTTATGTCCAAAAAAATCTTTTAAGCTGTATAATATGACACTGCTGCACTGAGGTAATATTTTCTAAAATGAAGTAATTAAACTTGAAAGAGCTGGGTCCATCATTATTACTTTTTTGGTTACACATTGAGCACTAGGACTGATGACAATGGGCATGGATTTCATCCTTGTTTTATAAATTGAAAGTAACATTGGCAACAATAAAAAATATAAAGAGAAGTGATCAGAATTAAAATTTACATTTATATGGTGGTGTACAAACTGTGATGGCCTCCTTTTGTTGCTGATATGCTAGTGAAGATCAAACAATCTTTCTGACGGAATAATGGAGAGACATTCAGCCAAAATACTGTTAAGTTTGGATTCCTGTGCTGAGTACCAAAGGGTTATGTGTGATTACTAGAGCTCTTGGAATCCTATTTCCTTCCTTTAGCATAGCAACACAAGGGAGAAAATGTATGCCTTTTGTTTTGTGTCTCTACTTATTCTGCTGTTTGATAACATTATCCTGAGCCTTAAGTGCACTCCTTCCTTTAAAATTAACCATGTTTTTCAAAAAACATTTTCTTGCCTCAGCTATTGCAAATGGCAGTGCATTTTTTAGGTAGGACAGATGGTGCTTCTGGAGAACTTCTTGTTTAGACATGTTTTAAATATCTATACTAAGAAATCAAAGGCATCTATATTGCAGATGTGTCCAGAAACAGAAGAGGAGCAGGGAGTCCCTTGCTGTCTCCTGTGTTGCACTGGGAAATAAATGTAGCTTGTGAGGTCTTCTCTTGAAACAGGAAGGTCTCCCTAGCTCTGTCTGCACCCTCAGTGTCAGCAATCATCCCCCAAAGAAGCCTTTTGTCTGTTCATTCCTGTGTGCTGCCACACAACAGTCATGATAAGTGTGCACAATTTTCACAAACTGGCTGGAGATGTGCATCTCAGTCACCTCTGTGTGGCATTAACTGTGGGTTAGGTGGTGTTTGGGAAAAGCCTGTGTCATCAGCGTAGGAAAGATGCAGACCCCAAAGGAGATGACCAGTAATCAGTCTCCATAAAATTAGCATGAAGTCACCAAACTGTGCTGAGGGGACTCTAGGGTGTGAAGAGACAGTGCCATCCATGTTCTCTTCTTTAGAGCTGGCTGGAAATTGTTTTCACAGAAACTTTTGCTTTGGAAAAATCTAACTCACTAATTGTTTTTGCTGAAATCACATATTTCTGCAAACTTAACAACAGAAGAAGCAGAGGATTCAGCTGGCCTTCTTTCCTCAACAATCTCACATAGATGATGAGTCAATTTGTTCAGCTTGGAGAATAGAAAGCTCCAGGGAGACCTTATTAAGGCCTTTCAATATTTAGCAGGGGCAGACTTTCTGGTAGAGTCTGTTGCTACAGGACAAGGGATAATGGTTTTAAATTAAAGGAGGATAAATTCAGACTAGATACAAGGAAGAAATTTTTTACAATGAGGGTTGTAAAACACTGGCACAGTTTGCCCAGAGAGTTGGTAGGTGCCTCATCCCTGGAAACGTTCAAGATCAGGTTGGATGGGACTTGGACGAACCTGATCTAGTTGGAGATGTCCCTGCTCATTGCAAGGGGGTTAGACTAGATGTCCTTTAAAAATCCCTTTCAACCAAATTCCTGTCCTGGAATTTGGTGTTACAGGCAAAAAAAAGGGTTTGCCTTTCCACCAGGGGTTGCTGCCTGTTCACGTGTTTGTGTGGCCTCTTCTGATTCCAATCTGTGGAATGCTTGGTTTTCTTTTTCACAGGGGAAAAAAACCCCAACAATCTAAAACTGAATGAACTTCCATAAACACAGTTCATTTCATGGATCTGGCTTTCAGGGTGGCCACACAGGAGAGGTGTGTGGGGTGCTGAGACCTGCCTTGCTTCTGTGCCCAGTAGTGATACAGTCTAGGGAGTCCTGAGACTCTGGCCCCATAGCACAACAATTTTATGCAGTCCTGGCAGGATAAAATGGCCAGAATAGACACATGGGCCTGTGCACCAGCAGCTGGCAAAATAATTATATATTTCTCATGAAAAATGATTGATACGTATGTGTTTCAGTCTTGTTGTTAGAACGGATTTTGATCACTATAGGAATAAGAAAAACAGTCCAAAGAGTGGATGTGAAGTTCATTTTTTTCTCAAAACTGCCTGTCTTTTCCCGGTCTTCTGAGTATAACACACCAGGGACATCTTTTTTTGATGGAGAATCAGTCTCCGGTGTTGTGTGTGGAATAATGAAGTAGTATCCAACCTCCAAAAATAAAGAGAAATAAGGTCACAGCTTTATCACAGTCTTGTTACATGATGAACCAAATAGCTTCACTCCTCTGAGATTCCTTGCTGTTCTGCACTTGGTGGCAGATGTCCAAATACCCTCCATCCGTGACAGCAACTTCTTTATGTGACTTCCCTGGAAACTGATACCTACTCCTGTGTTTCTGTGGCTGCTCTCTAATCTTGAATCTGTAAATGGTTTGTTGAGGTTTTAGTTTCTTTTTTTCCAAAACATCTGTTCTTTGTTGGACTCCGGTGTAGAGCTCGGCCCTGCAAACAATAGTCCTGCTGTAGTGAATTGTGAATGTCTTAAGGGAAGTAAGGATTTCCAGAAGTAGGTCTGCAGATCAGAGTCACAGCCTGAAGGGGAGGCCATATGCATTGTTGCAGATCTGACAATACAAAACCAATGTTTCAGTAGTTATTCGGTGCAAATGTGTGCATGGAACAACAAGGGGTTTAAATAAGTGACTGGAGGATGCTAGGGAGAGGAAAAGGAGATGCCTTTTGCATTTTATCATGATGCCTTTCTTTGTGGTGTTATTACCAGGTTAAAAATACCTCGAATCTATGACTTCATCCCAGCAATTTTGTGGTGCTGAGGGTGTCATGCTTTATGTGTAATCATACAGAATGTTTACTCTTAGAGATGACTCAAAAAATCATCTACAGAAGTGCTTGTTTTACCTTGTTATTGAGCAGTGAAAATTATGTGCTTTTCATTGAGATATCCCATTCTTGGAGAACATCTTGCTTAGTGTCTTCCAACACAGTAGGTCTGTGTAAAACTATTAAAATCATGTTTCCTTTTTGAGAGAATTAGCCATTAGGGTTCCACTAGGGTTCCTCACAGGGGAATGTAGGCTGGGAAAGCTTCTGTGGAGGTGTACCTTGCTGAGACCTGACTTTGGCAGTGTGAGCACTTGTGGTGAGTACATGCACAAAAGGCAAGTAACCCTTCACTTCTGCCAAACCAAAAGAGAGCTTCTGTCATCTGAATTCCATGTGTTGTCTGTTAGTCATTCAAAGCAAGTGTACTTGTCTCAGCACACTTGATCTTCCTGAAGTTATTCTGAGTTGGTTCACCCTTTCCTAGTATGCAGTAGCAGCTTAGTGATGTTAAATTAGCCACCAAATGTAAAGCTGGTAGTAGGAGAGAATGTTGGTCCATCAGTACTACTTTGCTCTGGATCATGTCTGCAGGCATGTAGGGCAGTTGCTTTGTCATAGATTGGTATAGTTTAAAGGTATGTTTTTGGAGTCTCAGGGGAAAAAAAACCAATGGTACACCCAGCTATCACCTTTGCATTCTGCCTGTTGTGCATGAGAAGTGGAAATTCTTGTTTGATTGTTTCACATATTATTGTAAGAGATTTAAAACCAGAGGTGAGGGGGATTCAAAAGGATTTTTTTCCAGCTTCTGGTTTCTAATTACATCAGTTACATCTGTACTTTCTTAGTTGCTAAAAATACAAGCATGACCTGGAAAAAAGATAATCTGTGGTAAAATATGCTGAATAGAGATCTTCATTGAAATCTTTACCTTTTATCCTGAGTTCCTAATGCCAAGAAATAAGTCTTTTTGAAAATACACAATAAATGTGCCCTACTGTGAGCATCCAGGATAATCCTAGTTGCCTTAAATGTTAATGAGAAGCATAAGTATTTGAGGAAAGTGTAAGGGGAAAAGAGTTGTACTGTGAAATAGTATACCTGTGTTAAGAGACACAGATGGGATGTGTTTTTGGTTCCAGATCCTTAGACTTGTTTTTATTTTTGCATTGAAAAGCAGCTCTACTTGTTGCTCTTGTAACTTCCTGTCAGCAGGAAAATATCCACAATGTACATTTCTAGAACTGGACAGGTTTCCATTGTGTTAATAACAACGTGCAAAACAGAAAAGGAGCACTACTCCCATTTTTTTGCAAGTTGGTCTGCATTGTGGTCAGCACAGACCAGTCCATAACACATTGATCAATGCGAGAGTCGCAAAGACATTTCAACTGGTGTGCGTAATACGTGGTTTAAGTTTTAAGGCAGACCCCTAGCTGAGTTTTCATTGTCTCCTTGCAGCTACTTGGTATCAGCCTCCTTGTCTTACACTTTGCTGTGCATCACACTAGTGCTAAGAAGCCTGCACTCACACTATATGGTGGTGACCAGCTGCAGTAAGCAGAAACCCTTGGCTTCAGGTGGGCTTACAGAATTTGTCCCTGTGAGAGCTATCGCCTCGTCCAGATCTATGATGGGGCTTGAGGAGGAGAAGGACACTCAATACAGAAAATGTTTAGCACAGTTGTGCACTTTTGGATGTTGGCAGGAAATCTCAGTCAGTAGGAACCATTTCATCCCAGCATTCATCCTAAGCAAGAGAGATGTAATGAAGGAAATAGTAATGTGGGAGTCTTTTACATTAGTTCACACAGAGTAGGAGCAAAAGAACTAAAATACATTGGGGATTCATCAAGTGTGAACATCCTGAAACAAGAGTTACTGCAGCTTTACAAAATCTGAATCTTTGTGTTCAAAGGAAATGTTGAAAACATAAGTGATGCAAAGTTGTCTCTTAACTTTTCTTGTGATTTCTCTGTAGCCTTGTAGCAGGAAGCCGTGGGCTCATAGGCTCCTGACTGTTTGATGTCTTAAATCTGCACAGAGCAGAATATGAGGCTGAACCCATTGCATGGCTGGTTTATGAACAGCCTTTACTAATGCTTGTTTCTTCACCCTGGTGTAAGTTGGTAGTCCTTCATCTTTTCAACAGAGCATTCACACAGAAGTGAATCACATGAGAGACTCAGTGGCCATAGATTTTCTTTCTCGCTGAGGGGAGATTGCTTAGTATAATTTGGCCTTTCCTGCATGTGTTTACGTTGAGATTGCATCTTGCCAGTCCTATGGTCATCTACAGCAAAGTCAAGACAGACCTCAACACTCATACTGCCATTCTAATGCTTTCTCCACAGCAGGCAAATTGTGCTTTTCTCCCAGTCTCTTTTTTCATGTGTCTTAGTTGCTGAGACAGCATCTGAGATGAATCTGATAGTTCTCAATTCTGAGTACCTGATTTTCCATCAGTAACTCTTGCAGGGTTTTTGTTTGGCTGATTTAGTTTGGGGGTTTGACCTAATGCTTCGTCAAGCAGTTGCCATGCATGTTAAGGTAGTTGCTATAGCTTGGCAGGTTGTTTGCTGATGCTAGGTGGTAGAGTCAGCCCTTTCAGCATCAATCTTAGTAGCAGAGAAACAATACCATTGATTTGGGTGGAAACTGGGCAGTGTTTTCAAACAGAATGACCTGTGGCTATTTCCAGGCAGCTGAGTCAGCCTGTCTTCAGAGCATGGCCAGTCAGGCTGCTATGTCCTGTAGTGGTGCCAAGAAGGTCAGTGCCAGTTTTTGAATTGGTAACCTAAGGAGAATGCCAGTGCCATTTTCTCTCATTCCACCCTTTGTGAAGGTAGCACGACTTGCTTCCTAGTTTGATTGCCACTTGTTTCCCAGGGTGGTTTGGTTTTCAAGAGCCTTTACATGGCATCTCTGGCACCCGCAGTGGAAATCGCTTCTTGTTTAGGCAACAGTGGTATTTGCAAAAGAAAAGTGCTGTGGAGAAGGAGGTACCATGAAGAGCAGTTGCTGTCCACCCTCATGCCAAAACTGAGGCATGCTTTAGTGACATTCCCATGCCATCAAACTGCCAGGGGCAGTCTGGTTTCACTCCTCTTCATCCTGCACATGTGGCTATGCTCACACATACATGTGCACACCGGGAAGAAGTGGATAGGCCTTAGCAGCATATGAGACTAGCATACTTACTTATTTTCCTTTTCCCTCAGAAAGGTTGAAAGAGTTTTAAAAAATTGATTGTGCTGCTCAATATTAAATCTTTACAAATTGCTCCTTATTTAGAGTGTAATAGTTTTTTAAATGTAAACTCAGGAAAATACTTACTTTTCAAGCATAAATATCCTTCTCCTTTCTCACCTCACTGAAAGTGTATTATTCTTTTCAGTCCATTTGAATTCAAGGGATCACTCAAGTTAAAAGTCAATGCAGTTTCCAGTGTCAGAAGACATAACAGTTTGTGTTAATGGTTGGGATCCCTTCTCACTTCTTTTCCTGTGTGGTCTTGGCTGAAATTTTTTCAGATTCGTAGAGCTCAAAAGTATGCTCTGGATGCTTTCCCAATGACGCAAGGTAATTAGATCAAGAAATGATCTTTAAAAACTGTCATGGAACCAGTTCTGGTACTGTTATTTACACAGATAAAGGCAGTGTAACAACAGTGGGAGGATCAGCCACAAGCCTCAGACAGATGAAACTCATAGACTTAAATCAGAAAGAACATGAGTTTTGTTTCTTTGAGCTTAAAACTTCCACATTTTATTGCTCTGTGATTAAACCACTGGAACAGAATTGCTTGTTTGTTACCTTTTTATAGCTACAAGTGCCAATCAGAATATCTTGTACTTTTCTTCAGCATTGCACCTACTCACTGCTCCTTGCTTGCCTTCAGTGACTCTGTTCGCTTCAGTGTTTGATTAAACAGTGCAGGTTTGGATACAGGAGTAGCACCCTAATCTTATACAGATAAATCTCCGTAGTACTGTGTTGTTTTTAAAATCTGTGTGGTTCTTGTTACATATCCCTATGCATAATCAGAGACTAGCATATATAACCCAAATTGCTTAATTATCAAAAGTTTGATAAACTTGGAAGTCAGTGGGAAAACTGGTGAGGCTCTACTGGTCCAGAAGACTTAGGAGTCACTACTTGAGGTGCTGAGAAATGGATGTGGTTGTCTGTCTCCCCCAAAAAGTTGCCCTCTGTCTCATGCCCCAGATTTATATTAAATTAATAGAGTTGCTCAAAAAGTAGATCACAAAGGTGAAGTGGCAGGTCTGCTGTGATAGGGTTTTAATACCCATGCTGTAGCATGTTGAGTCAGTTTTCTGTTGCATTCTTTCCATATAGGAAAAAAAAACTTTCTTAAAGTTTGTCACTGAGATTTATAGATCTCAGTATTTAAAAATGGGCCTTTCCATCATTCCAGGGACATACTGGAAGTATTAACAAATCCTTTAAAATAAACAAGCCTCTTGCCCATTCAGCTACTTGGGAGTAAACAAAAAATAAGCCCCTTTCAACCTCAGTCACTTGCCTCGTACTTTTGTCCTGGAGCCTGAGAACAGAGAATCCTTACAGTATCTCATAAACCTTTATACACTGGACTTCACTAAATCAGAGAAGGATGAGGTTTTAGACTCTTGAGAGCCAAGTTGAAGTGACACTATCTGCATTCCTACATAATGCAAGGTACCTTTCAGAGAAAGAGGTGATTCCTCATGATATCCCCAAATCCAACCAAAGCTTTTGTTGTTGGCAGGCACAAACTAGGGCCCTGAGTTACCCTTGAGGAGCTAGTCTGTAGGACACATCAGTAGAGGTGAGAATTGCTGCATTTTCTGTAGGCGATTTCCCCTTCGACATTGTCCTGTGGACCTACACAGCAGCTCTGTTCTGACATTCTGTAGTAGTCAAAGTGTCAACGACTGCAACAAGTTACTCACCTGAAGTAGTTCATGGTGTCTGCTTCGGACCATGGGAGTTGGTGCAGACTGAGCCACCCAACGAGTGTGCTTGTGCTGGAGCAGAAATGTTCTTCTGCTGTTCCACTTAGTTTCCCTAATGTGCATATTTGTGACTGGTTCAAGTCCTAGGAGCTCTTAGGCAATGATAAAATCTCAAGCACAGTCTTAGCAGAGGAAGTGAAGTGGAAAGGCAAGTGGCATTCTCGTCCAAACACTGAGGAGATGCAACTTCTCATTGGAATCCACCATCAACCTTGCTGACACACTAAAAAGGGAAGTTAGGAAATACAGCATCAGGAATTGCCTGGTATGTTCCTCAAGGAGAGGAGATCTTGGCTGTTGCACACTGCAAGAAGCATTTCTAATCCTTCAGCACTCCAGGTTTCATGATTGCTGGGCTAGAAAAAGTAAAAATCTACAAAATTTTTCCCAACTGCAGGTTATGTAACTGCTGTTCCAGCCTACTTAAGGTGTGGATCACTTCCTTCCTCCATCAGCACACTGGTTATTTGGGCTTGGAGGTATTGAAGACCTGTTTGGCTTTTTGTGCCTTTGACCACATAGCAAAGGGAATACATGATGCTACAGACCAGATTTTTCTTTCTGTGTCATTAAATCATTAGCAGAATTCATGGGGTGTCTAAAAACTGTTGAAAGTTGTCTTGACTACCTTGTCACACCCTTACGTCTAAGCACTGCATTCTTTTCTTTGTATTTTAGGTAGGAAAAAATGTAATATAGGATTAATATCCCACTCACAAGGGTAAAAAAAAAAAAGTTTTATGTCGAATTTAAAACACAGTAATAGAGTCTTCTTTGTCAGAGTGATGCTAGAGCCTTACTTGTTCCTTATGTGCACTGAAGGGAGAGACTTGCATTAAATCAAGGAGCCAGGTTCAGCAGTGTCAAAAGTGGTCGAAACTTCCTGAAAGGAACAGAAATTGCCATTTTTCTTGTCATGGGTTAAATAGGTGAAAATGGTGTGTGAGGTGTCAACTTCATAATTTCCGTCTCTTGGTAACCAGTGTTGTGTTATAACTGAGGACAGATTTGGAAGCTGAGCTGCAAATGGAAGTTACTGCAGAAACACGAGATACTACAGAAATGGGATGTTGATGGTTTTTAAAGAGTATTTCTAATTTTCTCAGTGATGTGCTAAACAAAGATGGTAGTTTACTTTCCTTGAATTCCATTGGATTTACCTGGCTGTTAAAATCAAGCCTGACCTCTTCTTTTTCATTGCATTTCATATGTACTAGAAGTCCCCAGAGTCTGCATGCACCCGGGGCTCAAGCATGTGGGAGCTGCTTCCTTGGGCACAATGGCGTGGTTTCAGGACAGAGTTTAATCCTCAACTCGATATTCCTTGTTTTTGTGCAGTAATACTAGATTCGTCATGGCTTCTAAAAAACAAGCAATGGCTGTAAACAGTATTCTCTTTTAAGAAACCGTAGGTTGTTTTAATGTTCTCCACTAAACAGTAAAATCCAGAACATAGCATTGATGATTAAGGTATTGAGGCTCATGGAGCTCCCGCTGTGATTTAGTTTCCCTTGAACTGCCTCAACTACCGATGCATTTTGCTAATTATATCATAGATTTTCTTATTGATGAACAGAATCTGAATTAACACGGGAAGCACTAATGTTACCCTTTCACTATTATTGTTGTACAAGAAACCGTGGCAGATGCTGGCAGTTAGCTACACAAACATTAGTATTAACGATTGGCCATTTGGAATTGGTGACAAACTGCCGCCCGCCGGAATCCTGAGCCTGAAACCAATCAGGAAGTTAATGAGGAGAGAAATTACCACTGCAGCTTCCCCTTAATTATATTCACGGTAGGCAGGAAGGGAGTGTTGGGGGTGGATCTGAACTCATCTAAGGTTAGGAAGGTCAGAGACCCTTTTACTTGGTTTTTGTATCTACTGCAAATTGTAATGTTGCAACCGTTCCTATCACTGTATTAGTTTTAAATTCTGTAATATTTGGCCTCAACCTTGGGCTGCCCGAGCCAAGGCCTTAGGCAGGTTACTTCCTCGTGAGTGAAGGGGATACAGTCTCCACACCTGAGGTCATTTCCTCACATCGTTAGTCCCACTGCATTCGACTGGGCGGGATGGGGGGAGGCCAGCACCTCACCGTGCAGTAGGGGACGACTCCTCGCCCCTCTTCCCGGAGAGGGGGTGGGGGGGGTTTGTGTGGGTCTTCTCTGGTCCGGGCTGGGGCGTGTCTCAGGCACTCTTTTTTTCTCTCTCTTCCCCTCACTAGCAGTGTTTTCGCCGCCCAGTAGCCAGGACTCTGGGCTGGGACGCCTGTCCAGCAGCGAGAGCACCAAGGGGGATCTGGAGTGCGAGCCCTCCGCACAGCCCGGCAGCTTCGCGGTGAGCCCTGTCCAGGAGGGCGGCGAGTAGTCGCGGCGCGGCGGCCCTCGCCCGGGGCAGGGCGGTGCAGCTGCAGCGTTCTTGGTTTGCTTGTTCTGCTTGGGGGTTGCGGGGGGAGGGCGGGAGGGGGGCGTTTGGTTTCTTCTTTCCAGGTACGGGGCGCGATGCCACCTTCCCCGAAGGCGGCCGTGGTGCTCTCCCCGCCGCCATCCGGGTCGGCTGATGCATCCTGTCGCCGGTGCCGTCGGGGCAAGGGCGGAGAGAGTGTCGCCAAATGCGGGCAGGGGCTCGAGGTAGCGGGAGTCAAGATAACCGGGTGCCCTGCGCCGGCCCCTCGCTGGGCATGGGCCGATAACCCACCTCTGGGAAACATCATGCTCTTTTGTATTTCTTACGGTTCCTTACAGACTGCTGCTTGGTCGGGAGTTCTCTTCTCACGTTGCCAAATTAACATATTTTGCATATTACAGTTGAGTGCCTTGCCTTAGATTACGATCTAAACCGCAAGTAAATCAGTCCCTTAAAAGTTTCCACAGATTTCAGCGTTTGTTACTTTGTTAAAAAAGGCTTACGGTTTTCTTTTCCTGTGTTACCAAAGCCAAATGAAACTAGTCTAGAAAAAAATTCATTCTTCTCTGTAGTTGCAGCTGTACCTGAAATAAAAATGTTATTGATGACTGAATTTTCTTGTGTGTATATTTGGTGAGCTGTATTAAAACAGGAAAAAAAAAGAAATTACTTGTATTTTCTTCGCTCTGTGCTTTGAAAACATCTATTTGATTTCACCCCCATCTGTTGTAATCAATAACCTGACCATCTTGTTTTTTATTAAATGCACTTACTCTTAATTTCATCCACCAGTGGTTTTAGAGAGAATAATGTGGAGTTACCTATATAGGTTTGACATTATAAATCACTTCTTGAGGCTGAATCGTATAGCGGTATCGATTGATCCTGATATATCACAGAAATTTACTGTCACTTCTGTTTTCAATTAAAGATACAATCAGTCAGATAATGACTTAATTGGATTTTACAGAAGATTGAGTTTTATTGCCCAGTGCTTTACGAGTTTAGTTAAGGAAGATCATTTTATCACACTTGTCAGGCCGCTCCCGCGGCTCCATGCCCTTCTGCCTCTGCCGCCGCCGCCGGCCCAGGCTCCCCGGAGGGCACGGCAGGCGCGACGGGGACGGAGACGGGTGCGCTGTTCCACCCACCTGCCCTGTCCGTCCTCGGGCCTTCCGGAAATAGTTTCTTAATTTCTGGGGAACCGTTCACGATACCCTGCCCCTGTCCCACCATCCTGCCCCGGCGCAAAGGATACCGCAGCCGCCCCGGACGGTGCTCCCGGGCTGGGCTTGGTGCGAGGCACCAGAAGAGGGTTTGCTCCTGTGCTCAGTACACGCTTCGGGAGCGAGCGGCCGCCTCGCTACCTCGGGGGGCCGCCGACGGCTGACAGGGTCCATTGCCCCGGGCGGCACCGTGGGCTGCGTGTCCCTCGGGAAGGCTCATGGTGGTGGAGGCTCACGAGCTGCCGCCAGCCGGGGTCCGTTTCTGGCCCCGAGCCGTACAGGGAGCAAACGAGGCGAGTTTTGCCCCGCAGTGACACACGGGGATGGGGGAATTGGAACAAAAAAAAGCAATACGCTTTATATAGGGGAGTGTGAGATCTGGTTGGTGATCGGTGCATAGGGAATAAGTTGTGGGGAGAACAAGCAGCATCCTTTAGAAGACGGGAGATATCCTACCTGGAGCGCCAAGTTTTGTGGAATAAGGTACATTCAGCATTGAGGGAACTTTTCGAGGGAAAGGTTGCCGATGAAGGATGGCCGAGGGACACATGCCCGCAGTGATTTCCTCGGAAAGCCTAGACCCCTGACTGCGGAAAGGCAGCAGCTCCAGTGTCCGTGGGACGGCGTCGCATGGCTGGCAGGTCGCCCTGACATGTCCATGGGGGCTCTCCGTTTGTCCAGCGCGGGACGTTCAGCCTTTTTGACGTCTGAGGCTCCTCCGAACAGGGGTGGTGGAGGTGTGCAGGACGTTCAGCCTTTTTGACGTCTGAGGCTCCTCCGAACAGGGGTGGTGGAGGTGTGCAGGGAGCCTGCAGGGTTTTCACGGGCATTTTTGAGTTTTGGGCGGTTTGGGTTGGTTGTGTTTCTTTTATTTGTGTGTATGTGTAGTTTGTTGTTACTGTTGGGTTTTGGGTTTTTTGTTTGGGTTGGCTGCTTCGGTGGTTAGTTTGTTTTGGGGTTTTGGGCGTGGGTGTTTTTTGGTTGATTTTTTTCGTTTGTTTTTGTTTGTTTTGTCGTTTGGTTGGGGTGGGTTGGTTGGTTTGTTTTCCCACCACACGGCTAGTCGTCCTCTTCCCAAGTATGTTTCCCAAGTCGTTTGGTAATCGGTGACCTTTATGAATGCTATTCTTCTCAAAAAGCTCATTCCTCGCCGCTGTCCAGGCAACTCTGATAGATACTTCGCGAGACCCTGTGCGGAATTCACATTTTCTTCGAAGTTCTCCGTGAAAGTTTCGCCCTGCTCCAGCGCGACGCCCCACCACTAGCCCAGTATGGCTGGTATGGTGCTCCTCTGCGTCCTTACTGTATGACAGCACAGACAGCCAGAGTCACTCTACGTGCGAGTAATCGTAATAGTTTAATCCTCATGTCTTTTCTCAGTAACGCGGACAATGCCTAAAAGGAATTTGGGCCAGTTGTAACTGAACTAATTCTGCCGTTTGCACTCGCGCAAAACGGTAAACAGCTTCCTGCGAACGCCCGCTCCCCAGATGCTTACTTTAGAGCAGTGAAAACAGTAGTAAACACTCCCCAGCCCGACCCTCTTCACCGCCCGCGGTACTCGGGGAACCGCGGGGCATCCCGGCGCAGCAGCCCCAGCGGCCGCTGTTGGCCACCTGGCTGAGACGCAGCTCCCGACGGGTTCCAACGGCTGGGCGGCAGAGTCGTGTCCTCCGGACGGCTCCGCATCGAAAAGTCGCGAAACATCAGCGGATTCGGGCCGGTTTTGAGTTTCCAGCCAGCCCCCCGCTTTGCCCGGACCGTGGCGTTTCTTTGGCCCTTTGGCCGAGCCAGGGCCTTTCCGCTAACCGTTATTTGCAGCTTATGTTTCGCACATTCATTCTCTTTCAGTCTATTCTTCTGGGCGCTAACTGCTAACACCTCATAGTCACCTTGAAATTTCCTCTGCTGTTTTCCAATTAAAAGCTTAATAGCCCTGGAAACGGAGTTCACATGGTGCAGTTTAGCATCGCCCCTTGTTCTGAAAAGCTTTCTGCTGGGATCCCATTATGTGCTTGAATAAACCTTTTCGGCTAGCAGAAATGGGAACCGGCGTTGTCAGGTGTTGGGTTACAATGGACTTTCAGACAGGGGACGTTTTGCTAACATAAATACGAACCTGGCCCTATGGGGAAATGTTGTCAAATACTATGACATGGAAACTATTCTCACCAAATATGAGAAAAGGATTACAGCACTATATCAAACGGGTGTTTCAGCTTAAACACCCTATGTGCAGCCAAGCGGGAAAGGGGCACCCGGCTCTCAGCCAGCGCACCGGCGGGCCGGGGCACCTTGGCCCGGGAGCAGGCAGCCGCCCGACCGGCTGCGGTGGCGGAGGCGCCCAGCGCGACCCTCTCCTGCTAGCGGTGAAGGAACTTTTTCCACTACCCCACGCCGGCATTGGCACCCCGTTTCTTCGTTTTGGGGGAACGGATTCCCATGGGCGGATATTCATCTTTTTACGCGTCCCTCGTAATTTTGTGATAGTTGAGTACTTCATCCGCGCAGACACGGCTTCTTTCTTTTTCTTCTCTTGACGAGGACCACCAGTCTGCAAGAGGTCCCTGGCGGGAGGCCAGTTGCTAGCTGCAGGGGTGTCCGTGTGCAATGCATGCACCCCAGCAGCAAAAAAACGTAGATCCTGATGGCGCTGCGAGATGAACTGTTCCCCGCCTCTCCTCCGATTCATCTCTCTGCCTCGGTGCGGTAAACCGATGGGGCAATCATCCTCCTCGTACCCCGCACACGGTCGTGCGAAGAAAGATTGCCCCGAATCGCTCTTCCCGGAGAAGCAGAAAAGTAGTAAGGAAACAGCCTAGTAATGAAATATCTTCATAGCATACGCTGTGCCTTTTATTTTCTCTGATGAAATGCTTCACTAGGTTTAAATATTATTTCCTAATTACGTACCCTTGCTAAATTGTTTATTTCATGTAGCCGTTACAGAGGAGACGTGCCTAGGAAGATCAGGGAGGCAACAAAATGGGTTCGGGGACCAAACAGCACCCCTCTGCCCGCCCTCGGACGCTGCGCCGCGGGCAGATAAACGTTTGCAGTAAATTTATTCCCCCCCAGCCAATATACATATACCTTTTTCCCCCCCTCACCAACATATTATATTTGGATTCAAGGTTCTCGCTGCCACATGGGAAATATCTGTGTTTCAGCGAAAACCTCTCCACGTCCAGATATACAGAAGACTTGTACAAGCCCGCCTCATGAGACACATGAGACAGATTTCAAGCAATCTGACTTGACCTGAATTTCAGGTTCCTTTCTATAGCCATCGTTTGCGTTTAGGTAGCTTATCTTGGCGCGGGACGCGGGAGAGGCAGCAGACCTCGCGGGGGCAGGTGCCACCCGCGGCTGCCCAGCTCCGCGGTGCATCCCGTGGGGAGGCGGCCGCAACCCGACTCCGCGCCGCTGCTCTCGGCAGCTCTTTATCCCGGGCAGCTCCTGCTCCGGGCAGCTCTTCGCGGCTGAAAGTTTGGTAAAACCTGTCGCGACCCACGCTCACTACCTCTCAGCGCTGGGCGGCAGGCAGCCTCAGCCACGCACCGAGACACCGAACGCAGTGTCCCGCGGGCTTTCGAGGCGGGCCCGGTAGGGAGCCCGGGAAACCTTCTCGACCCCGCTCGCTCCCCAGCCCCAGTGCTTTCGAGCGGGAGGGCTACTTGGCATCAGCTGCAGTCCCGGCCCGGTGGGGAAGAATCTCTTTGGCATGGTACGGCCATTTCCGCCTCCCCCGACGGCGTGCCAGAGGGCCCCCCAGCTTTCCTCCCTCCCTCTTTTCCTCCCT
>WEIV01017159.1:256409-272652 GCA_013390005.1 Calyptomena viridis
CCTCGAGAGGACATTAATCTCCTGAAAGGTTTTTTTCATTAAGGAGGGAATATTTCCCGAGGTACGGTAGAATCAGATCCTTTTCCTTTGTTCCAGTCAGAATCGGTCATTTCGGTGGGACGGTTTCGAAGTTCTGTTCTGTGCAAATGGTGTGTGTAGAAACTACCCCTGTTGCATCTGCCTCTGCTAACGTGGGATGATACCTCCTCCTGATACTGTTCTCATAAACTTTCCTCATTCACACGAGCCCGTATTACATTTCTCTTAGTAGTAGTTATCAAGGCTTGTAAAAACTATAATGCTATATTGGCTCGTCTCTTATTTTCAGAGCCACCTTCTTAATGCAGCGCAGCTGTCCCTGTATTGGAGAACAGTGACTAGTCCCCTACAAAGTACCTGAGACCTTTGAAGACAGGGATGAAAGCCTGAAGTGAAAGTATTCAAAAAGCCCCAACAATTCAAACCAAACTAACAAACAATTCCCTCCTCCAAACAGATAACAAACCACAAAAACCCCACATCAACCAACCAACCAACCAACTAACCAAAAATTCCCCCCAAACAAAGAAACCAGCAAAAAACCCACCAAAAATATAACCAACGACCTCAGATTTTCATGTTTTTATGCTAGTTCTGGTATCAGTCAAATAAGGAAAACAGCAGGTTCTTTTGGCATCCAAGAAAATCTGTGTTGCAAAAAGAGCTGTCCTAACAATCAAAGAACAAGCTATTTTAACAGAGAGTTAGCAGTGGGAATATCGAGGGAGCAAATGTGTTCCAAAATACAAATTAGACCAAGTTTTCCGGACAAGGAGAGCAGCTTCTCTCTCTCACACACACATTTTACTTTTATTTGGCCACTTTACAACATTTGACTCATGATCCTTAATGTAAAAATAGTCCAGGAGAATTGGAGTATATACTGGTCCAAATTCGTAGCGGTTTTATTTATTAATTTACATTTTACTGTGAATACGTTCACGATTCTCCCACTCTTCTGTGTTTCGTGTGTATCTGTATTTGCACTGCACCTCTTTAGATCTAGTTTGTATCTGTCTTTGCATACATACTGTTTTATGACTACTCCCCTCTATTTATATCAATAAGAAAACAGTTTCCCTAATTTTCTCAGGGATCACAAAGTGGATGCTTGAATGTAGGCAATTTGAAATAGAAGGTGTAGGGGGAGAAAAAAAACCAACACACACGAACGCACATACACAGAAAAAAACCAAACCAAAAAACAAACAACCAATAAATCAAAACCACAGAAACAAGCAAAACTCCCTAAACAAAACACCCACTAAAATTCAAAACAAGCCGTCTTTCTTCCTCCCCGCAAAAAAACCAGACTAAACCCAGACTAAACAACAGAAAAACACACAACAAAAAACCTCAAACCCTACTTAGAACGAAACACAACACCCGAACCCCACAAACAAGAAAATGTCTGAGGACAAGACTTCCTTCTCTGAAGCTTAAAACGTCCTCATGTGAAATTTATGAGTTATTTAAAAAATAAAAAAAAAAGCTTTGGTGAAGAGCAACATTCTAAATACAAAATTATTTTTGTACCTGAAAATATAAACATTTGCGATAATACATGCATGCAATATTCCTGTAATTCAGTGCCCACACAAGGACATTTATAATGTATCCTCCCAAATTTTTGTTCATTTGACGATTGCTATTTTGTGCCAATTTTTAACAAACGAAAATCTCGGTCGTGGCCGTTCCCATGAAGGGGAACAGTTCGCCTGGCCCTCAGCGTGGCGGGCAAGGGGTGTTCCCATCGGTAAAAGCAGCTAAAACACAGCCTGACAGACATGGAAGCACCGGGGCCCGGCCACTTCGGCGGGCACTGCTATTCGACTGACCCGGGCCCTGCGGTGTGACACGGGGCACCACTCCAGCCCGGGGATGAAGCCGCCTGCACTGGCATCCAGAAATGCTCTCAAAAAGGCAGAGGGAAAAATACAAGAGCCTCCCTGCTCAGCGTTAGCCGACGCAGGGCAATTCTCCATGCGTTAATAGCAGCACTTTGATTCAAATCAACGAAATCTCGTTTTCCGTGTCTGTTCCTGTAAGCTTAACAGCCCTGTGAGACGCGTTGCTACAATGCGTGCTGTACGAGAAACTGTTCCCGTGCAAATTATAAGAGTCGAGATCTGTGCCGTCTCCTGATGACATGTTAGCAAACTTCAGTGGGATGAGTTTTCAGAATATGAAGAAATTTTTTTTAGGCAAACTTCATGAGAGTGATTTTAAGGGTACTGAAAATCAAACAAATGTGAAGTATCTTGAAAATAATATTTTGTAAGGATCAGGGACTGCGTTGTAGAGATCTTATCTGTTTGTGGTTTGTTTTTTTTTTTTAAAGCACGTTTTTTCTCCCCAGTTCTACTTGTTCTCATCCAATAAATATACACAGTAAAAGTGCAGTACTTCTGAAATATGCTTTACTTGCATTCAGTTGATTTTGTAAAATTTGGTACCTCAGTGCAATCTATGTGGAAATTAGAACTATCATCTCCCCTCTAACTCTATCAAGACAGGAACAGGTAGTTCGATGTCCTCGGACTGCCCTCTGAGTCTTCAATGCATAAACTGTCAATTCACTAAGATGTGAATTATTCTTAGTATCCTGTCTTTTGTAATAAATCCATGATTATGAACACGTGAAGGGATTAGGAGGGAAAGGTAGCTGTGAACCTCATGTTTTCTCATACTGGTATCTATCACCCCCTTAAAAGGATGCACCTTGCCAGTTTGCTACTGGCAAAAAATCCTTGCATTCCTCCTTGGCCCCTAAGGCATGACTGATGCACTGAATATATGAGAAAAAGGATACATAGATTGCCTCCTCCGGAATATAGCAAAATGCAGAGTTAGTGCTTCTCCATTTACACTGAACACAGACCACAACCATTATATTAACATGTACTCAAAACAAGTTATCCTGCTAAAAGAGTGAGATCTTCAGAAGGGTATCTGTATATCCTTAGTTACATGCTTATCTCCCACAGCCCAAACGAGCAGCATCCAACAGCTCTGTAGGATGGCACATTATTTCTGCCAGGTACCACCACCCTCACAAGGAGAACCTTTCTTTAGCATGCTCACACTGTCAGACTGTGCTCTGCCAGGATCTCATGGTTATTTATAGCTCCCATTCTGGTGAGCATAGTGGCTTCTTATTCAGTGCAGACTTGCTCAGACCTTGACTACTTTCTCTCTCAAGGTGGGTAAATTACATTAATAGACTTTGTCTCAAGCTGATCTGTTTAATACTGAACTTAGCCCACTGCATGGGGAAATGCCCTGCCTGTTCCTGGGGTCAGAGGGAGGCAGGAGCTGGTGAGCAGTGAGGCTCAGGTGCTTGCACACCTCTAACTGGTTCCATCTCGGTTAGGCAGGGGTGATCATCAGCACATTTTAGGATCGCTTGCTTGTTTCTTACACTTCTTTATCTAGCTGGACTGTTCACCAGTGGCTTGGAAAATGAAGAAAATAGTTGCACTGTTTTTTGCAGACAGTTTTTCACATGTGTGTGTTTAAAAGCACTGCCCTTTGCAGTCAAAGTAGGGCCTGTCACCTGCAGCTTGGACAATGATTCCTATGCATTGATGCTTCTCAAGGATATCGTCGTTGTGCTCCACGAGAAAGGCCAGCAGAACTGTGTTCTTGAAAAATAACTGTGAACAATCTCAAGCAAGTATATTGACCCCCTTGTGGATAAGCTGTGAAAGATGTCAACCTTTCTTCCTTTCTTTTTGCTGACAAGCCATCTTGTTTCAAAGGATTCCATGCTCTGGTCAGGCATTACCAAAGTGACCAGAGATTTGGGGTCTTCCTATTTTTGAGTGTCCATCTGGAGGCAGCATGGTCAGTGGGCTAGTTTTCAGCCTTGTACTCACTTCTCATACTTCTTAGTTTAGCACACAAAAAACAAGATACAAGTTCTAAGAGAGTTTGCGGGGTCTCCATTCTTGGAATTATTTAAAACTTACCTAAGCAAGGACATGAGAAACCTTGTTCTAGGTTTCTCTTGCTTTGAACAGGATATTGGACCAACTGCCTTCCAGAGGTTCTCTCCAAACCAGATTTTTCTAGAATCTTGAACAGGCCAAGGCGTCAGCCATGTGTAAGGGTTTGGAGGAAAAACCTGTGATTCTTGCTGCAGGAAGAACCAGTTTTTGTATGAGGAACCAGCTTCTGCAGAGCCAGAACTATAATACACTGATTTATTTGAAGACTTTCTATATCTTCAATCTACAGTCATGATGGGGTTGTTCCACAAATCCTATTGGACTTGCAAAGGGAATTTTGGTCTCCCAAGTGCCCTCTTCAGCTCACAGACAATAAGATGGTGCTATTGAGGAATATGATGTGAAATGCTAAAGTTCCTGCAAGAAAGCTTGCATTTGGCTGATGTGTTGCTGCCTTGTGACCAGTGAGAGATGACTTATATAGCACATTTGACGCAGCAGAAAAATGACTACAGCTTCTTTTCTTGCACATGGGAGAATGTGACAGATATCATCTGTAAGGCAGCATACTAGGTCTGGACCAGGTCACGTTATTCTTCTGCAGTTTTATACTCGTGACAAGTTGCAAAGATACTTTAATGTTTGCAGCATGTCTGTGAAAAATGCACTTTTTTCACCCTAGGATACTGCTTTGTTCACTTTAAGAAGACAGTATCCTCAAATTTCAGTGAAAACTTTTGCCTTCAGTTTTTTATTAACTTTTCTGACTTCTCTTTCAGACATGAATGAGGAGAGGTTGGGTGATGCCAGTGGAGTGGACAATGCCGATAATTACAGTGACAAAGACACAGACCAAAGGAGTTCCCCAGACATGACTAAAACCAAAAGTTGTTTCACCCCTGAAAGCCCTGAAATTGTTTCAGTGGATGAGGTCGGTTACGCAGTTCAGAAAAATGGTGGGAGTACAGAGAACCGTCCAGACAGCCCCAAGTACCACGCAGAGCAGAACCATCTCCTGATAGAAGGTCCTTCTGGGACAGTTTCTCTGCCATTCAGTTTGAAAGCAAACAGACCTCCACTTGAAGTCTTGAAAAAGATCTTCCCTAACCAGAAGCCAACTGTGCTAGAATTGATCCTTAAGGGGTGTGGTGGTGATCTGGTGAGTGCTGTAGAGGTTCTTCTGTCCAGTCGGTCTTCCGTGGCCAGTGGGGAGAGAACTTCTGCAGAATCCGATGGTCTTGTTTTGCCTTCCAATGGGCACATTTTTGAACATACATTGAGTTCCTATCCTATTTCATCTTCCAAGTGGTCAGTGGGCTCAGCATTTAGGGTTCCTGACACACTGAGGTTCTCTGCTGATTCCAGTAATGTCATGCCAAATCCTTTGGCTGTACCTTTGCAGCACCCTTTCCCTCAACCACCACGCTACCCACTGATGCTGAGGAACACTTTGGCAAGAAACCAGTCCAGCCCATTCCTGCCTAATGATGTCACCCTCTGGAACACCATGACGCTGCAGCAGCAGTACCAGTTGCGGTCCCAGTACGTCAGTCCTTTCTCCAGCAACTCCGCTAGCGTTTTCCGAAGCTCACCTGTACTTCCTTCCCGCTCATCAGAGGATCCTAGGATCTCAATTCCTGATGATGGGTGTCCTATTGTATCTAAGCAACCAATTTACACAGAAGATGAATATGAGGAAAGGTCTGATTCTTCAGACTCAAGAATACTCAACACGTCTTCTTAGAACTGGCATTTGACATGTGATAGCTAAGTGATACTTGCAGTGCAGCCGAACTACTGAGCCCTAAGAGGAGGGACACATACTCTATGAAACTCTTGCAATTGTGTTAAAAAGTGACTTTGCTTGGTATTGTACTATAGCAATAAAGACATAACTTATTTAATTTCTTGCACTTCACTGGATAATGCCAAATAGCAATACTCTGGCTTTAGTGCTGAGTGTGTGTTACAAAGGAAGACTTTATGGCTGTCGGTTATGGGACTCTGGAAGGCTCATAACGGAAACAGAAGCCCAAGGTCTACTTTGTTCCTTAACTCAGAAAAATGGGGATGTTAAACTAGAATACTTGAATGCTGTTTTATAAGAGAGAACTCCTCAGGACATAAGAAATCAAACAAACATATTTCAATTGCAAATGGACTAAAACAAGGACCTTATAATCTTATGCCAGTGATCATCCTTGCAGTGAAACAAAAGGCAGAAGAAAGAAATATGCTCATGCAACTAACATGAGCTGCTTCTGTGCCGTTTGAGCTTGGACATGTTTCAGAGAAATATTATTAAGAGTTATTCTTTTCCCATGGCTAGGTTGAAATGTGTAATGTCAGTGTAAAACCAATTACAGCTGTGAATTGCATGAAGTGTTTTGTGAAATGAACACCAGATTAAGCATTGTCAGGTTAATGTAGCATGCTAAGGACTGTAGAAAAATAAACTAAGATGATGATCTTGGTTTATGTCATTTATACTGGGCAAATAACATTCTGAAGTTAGAGAGCGGATTAGTCCTCACCCAGGGTTAAGACGTCCAGCTCCAGCAACTGCAGTCAAGGGAAGCCTCTTTTTCCAAGTCCAGGTTTTGCTTCCCTGCCTTGTAGCTTGCAACTGAGATTAGGCAAATGTTGTCATCAGGGAAGATGAGATCTCTTAAATATGTACTGCAGACACTTCCAAGCTCAGCTGAGTAAAGCAGAGCTTGCCACAGTCATAGAAAGCAGAAAACAAAAGGCTCTCCAAGTGCTTCAGAAGCATCTTTTTTCCTATACTGTAGAACTAGAAAAAAAAAAAAAGGAAGTAGAATGTAATAGCAGGCCTTTCTTTAAAATAATATTTAGCCAAATGGCAACTTTCCTAAATCTAGAAAAGTATTGGTTTGAACAATTTATTGCATGATTGCATGCATTGATTACACTGCATATCTTATGTGTGTTCGAGTAACATTAGGAATTGCTTCCGATGAGGCATGCCACTACGTTAATTGTTCACTTAGAAGTTTGTTAAGGTTCTAGTGTCATTTTTTCAACTGTTCACGAGTGACCACATATACTTGACAGTTGACTTCTACAAAACACAGCTCTGAATGCAGGTGAAATGACTCTCAGGTGTATGGATTAGTCCCACACCTCAAAAATATGTTAAGGCTGCCCTGAAGTGCAACTCTAAAGCAGATGGGCTTTAAAACTGTTATATATATATCTATAGCAGGCATGGTATCCAGTGTCATTGTTGATATGAATGCCTTTGTTCTCCTTTGGCATTTCATGTTTTGCAAGTCTTGTCCACGCAGTGAATCTTTCATTTTATAAAGGTACTGAACATGCACAAAAAGGAGAATAAAATAATGATTTTATTTTCCTTAGGGGATAAATTAACAGAAAGATACTTTTTCTTGCATAACTTTTCAAGCTCTTCAAAAAAGCATTTTATTTGTAATGCTGCAGAGCAAAGACAGGAAAGCAGGGGAAGTGAGGAAAGAAAATAAATAGACCCCCTTATGGAAGTCTAAATGTGAAAGCATCTGGAATTTTCCTAAATGCAGAATTTGAATTGTGTACTGACAGATTTGCCTGCATTCATGTGGCACTTGTATAAAAATTAATCATACAGCCACTCCAGAGAGAAAAGTAATAAGTAAATTAGGTTTGATCTTGCAAACAGAAACACATGAGATAGAGAAATGTGCTCCAATACCATAGAGAAATTAAGTGTCAAAGTAGATAAGAGCAGATAGGACCAGTTGAGCACATTCCCTTCCTGCAGAAACCTTTATATAGGCATCCCTGTATATTGAATGAAATCTGCATAGGTTTTGGGTTTGTTTGGATTCGGTTTTTGTTTGTTTGTTTTTGTGGGGTTGTTTGTTTGTTTGTTTGTTTTCCTACAGAGGTTGAATCATCTTCAGCAGAAAGATCAAGCAGTAGCTCCTGCGACAGCTCATACACACTATGGCCTGAAGGTTTTCAGAGAACAAAATTTTGGCATCTTGGAATTGAGACACATCTTTCAAAGAAAGGTGACCCTTGGCTAAAGTGGAGTGAACTATTATCACACTTGTGAAAAAAGCAGATTTGGTAGTATGATTTTTTAAATTCTATCTCTTTTGACAAGCTGTTTTCTGAAAAAGGAAACAAGTTAAAATAATCCTTGTCTGGTGTTACAGAATAACTTTTCACTCAACTCACTGTTTATTTATTTATTTATTTATTTATTTATTTATTTATTTATTTATTTATTAAGATATTGTATCTCTGTTCAAAATAAGAAATGCAAATTATCAAGTTGCACAATAATTTTTGTTTGACCCTGCAATATTTTAGCTATGCAGAAGACTGAATTTTTAAAAACATGGATTGGCCTGCGATGTTATCTTTGAGAAATCGCTTTGCTCACTCAGCTGTATTTTCTAGGTTGGCCCTACGGGCAAATACAATTTTTCCTTAGCATGTCGGCAGGAACCTTTTCTGCCCCCAGAATCCCGGGATCTCTTCCGCAGATGTCTGTTGTGCTGGAGGGCGCTGCCCACCCACTCCCACCCTCTCGGCGCGGGCAACCCAGGGGCGAGGAATCCCCTTTTCTGCTGGAGCCCCGTGAGCCCGAACTAGTCGGGGCCCGCCGTGGCCGCCCCAGAGCTGGCTGTCCTCGCCCTGGCTCAGGCCGTGCTTNTGCATAGGTTTTGGGTTTGTTTGGATTCGGTTTTTGTTTGTTTGTTTTTGTGGGGTTGTTTGTTTGTTTGTTTGTTTTCCTACAGAGGTTGAATCATCTTCAGCAGAAAGATCAAGCAGTAGCTCCTGCGACAGCTCATACACACTATGGCCTGAAGGTTTTCAGAGAACAAAATTTTGGCATCTTGGAATTGAGACACATCTTTCAAAGAAAGGTGACCCTTGGCTAAAGTGGAGTGAACTATTATCACACTTGTGAAAAAAGCAGATTTGGTAGTATGATTTTTTAAATTCTATCTCTTTTGACAAGCTGTTTTCTGAAAAAGGAAACAAGTTAAAATAATCCTTGTCTGGTGTTACAGAATAACTTTTCACTCAACTCACTGTTTATTTATTTATTTATTTATTTATTTATTTATTTATTTATTTATTTATTTATTTATTAAGATATTGTATCTCTGTTCAAAATAAGAAATGCAAATTATCAAGTTGCACAATAATTTTTGTTTGACCCTGCAATATTTTAGCTANTGCTCACTCAGCTGTATTTTCTAGGTTGGCCCTACGGGCAAATACAATTTTTCCTTAGCATGTCGGCAGGAACCTTTTCTGCCCCCAGAATCCCGGGATCTCTTCCGCAGATGTCTGTTGTGCTGGAGGGCGCTGCCCACCCACTCCCACCCTCTCGGCGCGGGCAACCCAGGGGCGAGGAATCCCCTTTTCTGCTGGAGCCCCGTGAGCCCGAACTAGTCGGGGCCCGCCGTGGCCGCCCCAGAGCTGGCTGTCCTCGCCCTGGCTCAGGCCGTGCTTGCACCGAGGTCGGTGACAGCCGTGTCTCGGCAGCTGGAGGCAGCGGGGCGGCTCCCGAGCCTGCGGAGCGCCCGCGGCGGGGCAGCAACCTGGGATTCCCACGCTGCCGGGGCCGGGGGAAGGCCTTCGGGTGCGGCACCCAAGCCTTGCGTTTCCCAGCTCCATCTTGTGGTAAGCAAGGGTATCTCCGTGTCGAGGCAAATAATTCGTGCTGAGGAAGAGAGGACATAGGGGTGAGGAGAGTCGAAGCTCAAGGCGTTGATGCTCAGAAGCCTCAGGAGGAAAAAAATAATTCAGTCATCAAGAAAGATGGCTTGAGCCTGGCGAGGTCTCCACTGGAGCCCAGAATCTAACAAGTTGTTGAACATCCGCCTGAGAGCCTCTCTGGATTGCTTGGGACTGCTTTCACCTGTCGGACAGGTGATTTCATTGTCTACTCCCTGGATGATGCCATGGAAAGCTTTCTCTGCTCGTCCAGGTCTCAAGTCCACCAGACACTAGCGCAGTGGGCTCTGCAGAGGCTGGTTGCTGCCCCAGAGGCATATTGCTGAATCCCTGCTGGTTAAACTCTAGCTGTGATGGGGTGGTTAAGGCCAACAATGATGTAAACAATAACATTGCCATGGAGAGCTCTCCCGTGGTACTCAGATTCTCCAGTAGCTCACATACCTGTAGACAAGTGAATAGTCAGAGGGGAGCAGGGGTAAGAAATGGAGACGTCCTACCCCAAACTCTGCACCTTGCCTTGCCCTTGGTGGTAGTTGTGCTGCTTCCTCGGAGGTCCCCAACTTGCCCTCCTTATTGGTCTGAAGAGCCACCTCTGCAACATTTGTTATATGCTTGGTGAACAGGCTCACCTCACATTTGTGCTGACATCTTTGAAAAATGACTTTGATTCTCTTAGTATACTGTTTCAGTGATTCATTCTTTATGTGCATTTACTCAGCGGACCTGAGTGGGGAAAAAAGATTGATGCTAAATTTATATGTTAATTTTAATATTGAAGCTATCCTGTATTAGAAGAATAAGATCAATTCTTCAATTTCATTTCTTACGTGATATTGCATATTGTCATTACTGGAAAATAAAATTATTTCTGAATGCATACTATCTAAACTTCAATTTTAATGGACATATAACTCTGAAGCATCATTCTTCACCCTTCCCTATAATAACTAACTTAATACAATATTTTAACATTCTCACACTGGTCTGCCACTAGAAGATAACAAAGACAAGTCTTTCCACCCTAAAAGATGTTTTATTAACGTGCTCCCTGCACCATTCTGCACTGTCCCAGCCAGATTTCATGCATGACTCAGCAACTCCCTGCAGGCTGTTGCACACATACTACAACAGGAATCTCAGTTGTGTCCCTCAGTAAAAACTAATTTCATTAATTTCCATATTAGCAGCAGTGCTTGAGAGGCATAGCCACAGCTAGTCACCAAGCATGCCTATATACTGGCTGAATCCTGAGTTTAAGTGAAGGATTAAACCCTTAGATCACTACCGGAAAGCAGATCATGTAGCAGATCATATATACAGAAAGATTTGGCATTTATGGAGGGAGATACACTTTAAGGAGGTCTGCTGCCAGAGACCAGGCTCTCCAGAAGATGCAACAGAAAGAAAATATTTACTGCACCTTGGCAGTGTGGCTTGATACTTTATGTCTTTGCAAGCTGTTCACAAGATTAAGATGAGATAGGTAGCAGATACCTTTGCAACGTTACATCCTTGCTCTGCCCTCTAACCCAAGGAAGATTTTTCCCTGTTCATAAGTGCCACGAGGATTTGTTTTTATCGGAAAAATATTTAAAAAAATGAAGTGCCCTGTAAATAGGAGAGCAGAACATAGTATTTACAAGAACATATAGTACAAGATTTTTTTTTCTAATTTTTTCTCTCAAAGAGAGAGGTTATAGCTTTTCAATGGCTGAACTGTGGTTGCCTTAAGCAAGAGAGTTCTCTTGAAAAGCTCAGGATAATCCTGAGATAACCAGCATGATGGTGATGGCACTTGTTGCTGCTGATAGATTTCCTGCTTTGTTGCATGTGTTAAAGTTCAACCTCACTTTGGAGTTCAACATCTTTCTTTGGAGTCTAGTCCCTCTGCCTTGCCTGCACATTGCTGAGATTCCTTCTTGCCACAGTGAATATGAACCAGAAAGAATGAGATAAAATTAAATATATTTATAAAAATATAAAAGAGACATTAAATACTCAGAAATACTTCCTTGCTACTTGTCATATCTGGATGTTTTTATCATTTGTAAGGGCTACATGACTGATGTGACAAGGGATGCAGAAGCAGTCCTGATGGAGTATTGTACCTGAGGCAGTGTTGCGACAAAAATTTAGATTTTGTTCCTCTGCCTCTGCATGTTAATCTCTTGACTCATTCACTACGAACAGGTGAACTAGGAGAGTGCTCAAAGCTGTTCATGTTGCACAGCTAGCAGCTTCCCTGGGAACGGAAATTGGCGAGTTCTCACCTTGAACCTGCCTTTTGCCTTAGTAAAATAAGGTATTGCTCAATGTCTAGTGCAGCTACATATTGTACATATTGAAAAGCAACACTTTCTCAAGAGAAACAAAAAATTATTCGACATGACTTACTGCAAAACCCCTTTCAGGAAACTTTAATACCCTTCACATATTTGGCCCAACTCACAGCTCACCTATTACATTTTAGACTATGTGGCTTAGTCACTAGTACAGTTATGGTCAACTATGTGGAAGTTAAGAATTTTCTCCCTTGCTCTTTCCCCTGCAGTTATTTTTTTTCTAGTAGTCTTCAGAGGTATAAACAACTAAATGCATTTTACTTCTTTTAGCTCTATTACCAAATAATTCATTATCAGAGACAGGGAATTGTGGTGGAGAACTTAATTTTTATTTTGAATTTTTCCCCAAAATATAAACACTTCAAAACATAGGTGATCATATTTCCAAGGTTTCAATGAGAAGAGGGGATTAGTTCCACTTACTCACACATACCTCCATAGGTTCTCACCTATGTTGTGTGAACAAAACACGCATCAATCACTGCGCCCTTGAGAATGAGTGGGGATTGGGCTGGAATTGAGGTTGCTTAGCAGAACTTTGAAACACATAATCAAGGGAGGGAAGGAGGAAGGGAGGAAAGGAGAGAGCGAGGAAGGGGATAATTTCTGACCTTCAGTGGTTTCTGGGGAGTGGTGTTTTCCCAGGCTCAAGTCTGAGCTATCAGAGTCTATGCCCACATTGCTGTTACCTTGAAAAAAGAACAGAATGATCTAGACCAGGAGCCAAGAGGTGAAAGGGGCTGGTCTCTGTCTGGCTGTGTTTGTGCCTCACTCCTCTTTTGGAGAGTTCACTGCATGAAGTTGTAGAGACTCGAATGGTGTGTATATATGAAAAGCTCTGACTAACTCTCAGGTGACTGGTATATTTTTTAACATATTAAAATTCAAGAAAACATCCTGCTTGTTGAATGATTTTCTGGCATTCATGTATTTCCTGATATGGCCACTACTGCTCTGTGCTGTTTTAACAGATTTTCACTTTTTCTGTTGTCTCGTTGGGCTGCGATAGAAAATAACTGTGGTGTTGGGTGTGGTAAGATGCAGTGCAATTGCCACCATCCTCACAGTGGCTCTACTCTGTGTCCTCACCTTCTTTACACCACCACACCTCCAGTGTTTTTACACACTTTCTATGGCCTGAAGGTGCAGGCCAACACCTAGTTACTGTGGCCTGGTTTTGATTCACCTGCAGCTGATTAAAGTTACCACCTGAAAGAACTTCGATTGCATTTTCTTTCACCAACACCCCAAAAAATCACTGATGCTGAAAAACTGGTGACTCTAGTTCTTCAGCCCAGGGTCCCTTCTCCTCCTTAAATTGGAAAAGTACAAGTTCAGTCAAAATGTGAACTGTGTGCAGAAGATATTTGAGAGTTCCTTAAGAAATGTGTTATATTTTTCCATTCCAAACGTCCGGAATTGCAACTGTCTTTGAATGCATCCCTGAGATGCAATTAGAGGAGATAGAGTCAGTTGTAAACAACCATAACATATATTTTTTTCAGACAATGTAACAAACATTATTCAAACACATACCTACAAGTAAACGCTGGCTTGCACAACGTGACCCGAACATCAAAAGCATGGCCTTGTCCTCACATAAAAAAAAGGCGGTCTGATGGTGTTTCAGTCAAATACTGGGTGGATTTATAAGGGCTAAGGAGTGGCATTTCATTTGGGGAGGGAAGAGGAGAGAAAGCGCCACTGTGACCCTGGGCCTGCTCTCCGTCTGTCCGATGGCCCCCTCTAGTGTCAGCGCGGGCACAGCGCGGCCCCGGCCCGTGTGGCAGCACGGCTGCACGGCGCTGCGGGGCACGGCCTTACCCGAACGGGGACGGGGCTGTCCTTCCCTAGCGCCGTGTGCCTCTGGAAGCTTGGCCGGGGGCGGATTTGGTGTTTGCTTTGCGGGCCAGCTCAGTTCGGCGAGGACAGGAGGCAGGGCGGGGGTCACTGGGACTCCGTCTCCCTCGAACCTGTTTTCATGAACCCGAAGGCAGGCGGCAGGCATCACGGCAGGCGCCAGCTTCTCAGCAGCCCCCGCCCGCTCCCGGGCAGCACGGAACGCCCACGGCGTGGTAAGAGAGCCAGCAAGTGTCCATATGCCTGGCATGCATATGCATGCACACAGACACACAGTTTCGCTCTGAACTCCTCTCACAAAAGGATGAGGACATCAAAGGTGTTTTACTTATCCTGTTTATTTATCCCCTTGTGGAAGTAGGCCCAACAAAATAAAGGAGGAATACTTGAGGAAGCCTGTCGTGGTTTAACCCTAGCTGGCAATTAAGTAGCATGCAGCCGCTCACCGACACGCTGGCCTCCCACTCCCTATAGGGAGGAGGATTGCGGGAAAAAAGTGAACCTTGAAGGCTGAGATAAGAGCAGTTAAAAAATTTAAAAAATTCAAGCAAAATAAAATACTATACTCTCACTAGTACTACCATTATTAGTAATAACAACAATACTCATAATGAAAAAGAGAGAAAGAAAGAGGAATGAAAACCATCTCATTTGGTTACATCATGGTGCTACCAACATCAAGGTTGATCCTCATATGGGCTATTCACCTTAGAGATGGACTCGATGATCCTTGCGGGTCCCTTCTGACTCACAATATTCTATGATTCTTTGAAGCCCAGGAGGAAAAGGTGATGCACGGTACAATTGCTCACCACGCACCTACTGATGCTGAACACATTCCCTCAGCAGTGATCAGCCCCTCCTGGACAACTACCCCTAGTTACTATACTGCACATGAAGTTGTTCTATGGTGTGGAATATCCCTTTGGCCACTTCAGGTCACCTGTCCCACCTGTGGTCCCTCCCATACTCTCCATGGCAGAGCATGGGAATCTGACAAGTCTTTGTCTCACGGTAAGAACTACTGAGCAATAACTAAAACATCAGTGTGTTATAACTATTCTTCTGCTAAATCCAAAACAGAGCACTGTACCAGCCACTGAAAAGGAAATAATCTCTATCACAGCTGAAACTAGGACAAATTTTTATGACACACCTTTGGCTCATCTAGTGTATCAGAGTTTCAAGACACTTGATAATGCCCTTCTCCTGTATCATTCAAGAAACTTATTCTTTTCCACTGTATGTAACCAAAATTCAAAACTTTTCTTGCTACTATGCAGTTGAATAATGACAGTGGGGTAAAGTTAACAAGTTCTGGTCAGTCCAGAAATGCCTGGCAATGTCAGTATATATGTGGGTGATGTCTATGGCCTGTTAACTGAGGTTCTCTGTACTGGACCACTAGCTGCTAGCTGCTTTTTGATACGAAGATGTAAGCCTTTTCCTAGTTACCTCTGTCTTGGACATTTCAAGCTCCTGTTTTTGCTACTTATTTTCTTGAACACTCCTGGTTATAGTCTATACTAGATTATTTCAGTGTGTTCTATCAGAGGATGAACTGTAAATCTGCCTGGAAAGTAAGACTAGTGCCATGTGCAAAAGTTTGTTTCACATTCTCCAAAGATAAACGTTTTGTAGACAAAACAAATGGCCTGTGGCAATGCCTACTGGAATTAAGATTTTCCCAGGCTATCTTTTTCTTCGTGACAAACAGTCCCTCTTATGTCCTAACTGTGAAGTAGTCTTCCTGTTTGGCTTGAATTTCATCCTCTATGTCTTAAAAATATCCCAACTGCTATATTATTTGGGATATAATAAGATATCAATTTTGAACTGAGGGACAGGTAATTTGCATTTGATTTGCTGATGGGATATTTCCTGTTTCATGAAATGCTGCTTTTTCTGTTGCCTTTATTACATATAGGCAAGGTGCCTGCATAAAAAGCCATAAAAAGACTTTTGATGCTAGGCGTGCTTGGGCTTAAATATGTCTTGGGTGCACAGGAGCAAATGCAGCCATATTATGAAACATTAGAATGGAATCAGGATTGAGTTTTGACATATATAGCGCATTCTTTAAGTGCTGGTACAGTGAGCCAGCAGGGGACTGAGAAATTCCCGATGGAAGGCAAGTAGCTACAGGTTTGGACTAAAGCTAACAGAACAGAAACAACCTGGACTCCCTGTCATCCTTTTCCCTCCACAAATTATAGTATCTAGTGAAGTAGAATGTAAATAAAATGTGGCATTCAGTTACAGCGAGTCTAGAGAAGGGCCACCAAGATGATTAGAGGAATGGAGCACCTCTCCTACAAGGAAAGGCTGAGA
>WEIV01017159.1:272674-284796 GCA_013390005.1 Calyptomena viridis
GGGTCTGGAGTAAGTGTAGGGATTGGCCTGTCATGAGACAGAGCACTGTGGAACCTGCGGATCACCAGCACTTCTTGTATATCTCTCTACAGCTAAGCCTTCTAATCAATCAGCAGGGGAATTTCCCGTTGCCACTATTCTTCTGCTGATTACTATTGTAACTCTAGACACTGGAAGAAAAAAAGACTCAGCCAGTCCAGTAACCTTCCTGCAATATGGGAAGAATATGCATTGGGACATTTCCCCACATCATTAGTGTTGGGAGAGATGGCATTAACATCTAATACTTTTCATCTAATTTGCTCTGGCTTTTGTGCTTTATGCTTAGGAAAGAGGCAGTACAGGACACTCATGTTGGTCTCTGGCCTTGCTGCCATATTCCAGGTCACAAGTGTTTTGTGAGACAGTTCCCATGGAGAAACTGGTTGCCTGTCTCCAATATGCAAGATTTTAGAGAGCATTTAGTCATGTAAGTAGATTCATCTTCTAAATTCATATGTGGTTCTTTCTCAGTAGATACAATTAGTGATCTTTTTGCACAAAACTACCTTGCTCTAGTTCGTTTTGAGTTTGAATAGTGTCTGTCTTCATTTTACTTAATGTCTACTTGTCTTTATGTTTGCCTCATTCTGAGGTCTTTGGCTGACTCAGAGACCCATCAAAGGTATATTTAATAAAATAGCATTGCATTACAATGAAGTGAGTTCACCATGTAGCACTTTTCAATGGTACACATAAAATGAAGACTAAACCAAGGACCGTAATACCCTGGATGTGGCCTCAAGTGAATTTTCTTATGGACTTCACTGCTGAGTGTGGTGTTTTCTGATTTTCCCATTAACAGTAACATTTTTTGGAACACATCCTCTTTGTCATTCAGTAGTGATATTGTGCTAATGTACAACACAAAGTGAAGTTTATGTTACCAAAACTCATTCCTTGAGATGAGTGTCAGTAGGTTAATATTGTTGTAAGGATTTTGTGGAGAACTCTGGTGTATATTGTTTTACCACAAGAATCTCTTCTCAGCATTTTCCTTCATGCTGCTTAAAGTATCTATGTTTACACAAAACAAATTTCCTCACCTGCAAGTAACATATTTTCTTCATAAAATGTGGCTTGTTCTTGAACTGTCTTTCCTGTGCCCTGATTTCTGACTCTCTGTGACTTCCCTATAATAAAGCTGCTGCTTTATTATTCTCAAGGTACCTCAAAAGGAGAGTGCTGTGTTTATGACTGAGCACGGTTTGCACTGGTAAAAATTCTGATTCTTTGTCATGGGCAACTGAAAATAAACCACTGGAAAATGTAATAAACAGATGTTCTGCTTGCCACATGATTTCCCAAGTTCTGCAGTATTTATATCCCAGAACTGTCCCTTTCTTCATATGATTAAGGCTCTTGTTTTATTAGAGATGTGCCAAGCCATAAAGACCATTTCAGCCTCTTTAGCTGTGTCTGGTACCTTTACATGTGAGAAGCAGGAAATGACTACAGAGCACAGTATCCTGCAAAGGATTATGATTGGACTTGGCTGCTTGTGTTTTGGCATTGCTTGGAGGCTGCAGTAAAGTTTTAGGGTTGCAGTGTGCAAGATCCAGTACAGAATGCAAGTTACTAAACTTGCACTCATAATATTAAAGAGCTGAAAGATCCTTTGCCTGGCCATGCGAGAATGGCTTTACCTGAGAGCAGACTGTGGGAGCATACTCCTGATTTTGATCATTCATTTTGATGATTCTTGTCTGATGTATTAAGAGGTGGCAAAGTGATCTGCAGTGCTAAAGTGCCTTGCCACATGCTGATCTGGCTCCTCTGTAACAGTAACAAATTGGTTATTTATACCTGCACATCTGGCTTGTCCTGCCTGTGTTATTTACAGCAGTTCAGATGCCTGCAAGGTAGACAGGCTATGATGACATCCTGTATATTGTAGGATCTGATACAGAACTGAAAAATATCCCTTTAGTTATTGTTGTTTTTTCATTATTCCAAATTGCCTCTTCTTTGTTGTGGACAGCAACAAACATTCATTTTATTAGCCAAAAAAAATCAGAGCAGTTCTTAGAGTATGGTTGCAGTTAAAAAATAATTAAGAAATTATATAGAAATACTCATTTATTAAAATAGAATAGAATAAAAAAATAGAAATACTAAAAATGTTTTTGCACCTTCCAAGCTATAGAGTGGCCACACTTAGTTTTCAATTTAAAGTAAATTTTCTTTTTGACTTGTATGGCAAGATCACCAAGACCTTGCCTGTTTCAGGTAAGGTACTTGTGATGGTACTTGTGAATGTGCTGACCTCACTTGGGACACTAAAGTGAACATAGGAGAAAGTAGTTTTGTCCATAGATCAAATTATGTGGCAGGGCAGACACACAAACAAATCTATTTCATGGATATTAATATTTAACTTAAATTGCCTTAGTCAGATTACACAGACATAATTCCCTATACAATCATGGTCTGTAGAGGGCAAATAAATCAATGACAATCTGGAATTGGTTTTGATGTTTCTTTTCTGATCGTAATCATCCATTTGAGTTCACACTTTGGGAATTTGCGATACATATGCTTTAATACACACACAGCCAACTCAACTCATTGCAATTACAACTACTGTTAGCAGGCTTGGCTGCTCAAGTCACTGGTTTCTAGCCACTTGAAGCCACACTGAAAAACAAATGAGGAATTGCCAGGCCAGCATCAGGTTCATGGCTCTACCAGGGCCCACTCTGCTAATTATTAATTGCCAAAGACTGCAGCTGGGATGATGAAAGGTAATCCAATGCATACATTCAGAAAAAAGCTATTTTAGGACATTTGCCAAAATCAGCACTACAGAATAGCTGCAAATTTGGTGGCTACTGACTGATTTGCTGGAAGGTGAAGATGTGAAGATGTCTCTTTTTTTTCTTTTTTTTTTTTTTTTGGCTTTAGTTATGCTGTCATCATATTCTGCGATGGAATTTTAAAGACTAGTAGTAAGAAAACAAATATTAGCTTTTCAGTCCAGGTTTGAGGTGAAGGAGTCTCGGATGGAGAATAAATGTAAGTGCAAGGAAGACAACTGTTCCTCAGAGTTCTGGGGTTGCCGGGTAATAAGAAAATTGCAGAGAAAAAAGGAAATAGATTTGCTGTTGTCTTTTGGATGTCCCAGTGCTTCCGTGAAAGAACTGTGTGGGATATGTGACCTTCTCCCACACCACTGAAGGGCAGGAAACTTCAAAGAATTTCTCCAGGGAAGCACATCATCAGAGAGCAGAGCTGAGGATTTTATGTTATTTGGTGGATAGAAGGATCATTGTGTTGGATTTGCCTACGGAAAAATTGTATTCAGCATCTCTTGCTACCATTTCTCCTTGGCTGGTATGGTAGCATTGCTTAGAGACAGGGGGCTGTTGCGGCCAAAATTGGGCAACAGATCTATCTATTACTCTGCCTTCTCTTCCGTAGAGGAATTTGGCAGAGAGATGTGTCTTACCTATCTCTCACCAAACTCCCTACTCTTATCTTCTCTACCAGATAAGCTGTAGAGAGAAATTGTCTGCTTGTCCAGGCTGATGATTCTCCATCTCTCACTCCCTTGAGATATGCTTTGGAGAGACCTTTGGTGTGGAGTTCCCAGTGTGACCCTAAGCTGGGCTGCAAGCATCATTCGGCAGGATCTGAATGTGGGGTGAGTGTCCCCCACAGCCTCTACCAGGAATGAATTAGAATGTTTCATTCTTGTAAGTGATACTTTTTTGAGTAAACATCCCTGAGTTCCTGTGATGTGTAACTAATGGAGTGCTAAACTCTCAGGGCTGGTTTAAGACTCAGAAAGTACATGTGTTGCCAATCCATCATGTTCCTAATACTAATTAACATAACAGGGACACAATAAAGCCCCAGAACCTGCACACATTACCCAGCTCACATTACCACTCTATAACAGTCTCTCTATTGACCTAACAAAAGCACACATTGGAAAAAAAGAGACGTGGTCTTTTCTGACTCAGCTAGAACTATTCAGCCAAGAAGAAAACTGAGGACTTTCATTTATTATTATCCATTATTATTCTGGTATATCATCGAACAGGGTTTTCAAATAATGTACAACGACATTTCTACCTTTGCTAGTATCTGTGTGTGTTACCTGCTGCTGAGCAGCCAGCCTTAACACAGGCAGAGCAGCCACTGTCCTGTGGAGCGATGTCCTTGTGTTGGAGTGCACACTCTCTTCCTGCACCGGTCTTATTTGTTGATTTACATCTGTGTAATTTGCAGTTCAGACACAAGGAAAATCTTATTGTTCTTAAACCTTTACTAACATGACTGTTCCAGGCTTAAAGTAGTTATTCTGCACAAAAAGCTAAAAAAAAAGGGAAAAAAATTGATTAAAATATTTCACCTGTCTAGGTGAACATTCATTTTTAGGTACTAGTAATTTTTTTTCTTTTACTGAAACACATTGACATCCCTGCAACATACTGCTTTTATCGTATGGTAATTCCGCTGATTTTAAGAGATGTATAGCAAACAAAAGCTGGAAGGAATCTGGACAGCCAGTAATTATCACACTCATATTGCAGTGATCCCTAACTAGACACAGTCTAGCTTTGTGGACACTGGGGCAAGCTGCCGTTTACTTCCAGAATTTCAAGATTAAGATTTTTTGGTGCCTTGTCTGAATTCAATAGGGTTCACTCACCAGTATTTGAGGCTGGTATGTATTTCCTGCTGTTGCACATAATTTAGTGGGCTGATTATAGACAACACTAATTTAATCATGACAGCATGAAATTCTGGTATGTTGTTGGGGTGATGAGTTTTTTATAAGTAAGTACACCATTATAAACATCTTGGTCCTTGGACACGTTGCTGTGTACTTTCACTTCTTGGTAAAAATTTTAGATGATTAATTTTTTTCTTGAACACGCTATATGTGTGTGTCTTGCTATCATAAATGTATTTAAAGGCATTTTCTCATCACTATTTAGAAAGGAAGTTAATGATTTATAGCTATATATATTCCCCAAATTGTGTATCACCCAGATCTCTAGCATGTGGTTAATACTAGATGGTATCAACTCAACAGACATTCTGGCTGAGATGTTAGTGTTTCTGTGCTGCAGTCCAGTCCAGGATGGAAAATGTCTCCCGCAAACCAGGAAGGTGTGCCCTAAAGATAAAATCCTTTGGGTGTGAATCACAGAGGAGATGGAGATGTACAGAGCAAAGTCAGCAAAGCAGTGATGCCTCAGCCCTGTGGCACAGCAGCTCCTCTTGCCTCCTTTTTGAGCTGAAGAGTCAAAGAAGAACCAGCAAGAAACTCTTTGTGGATCATAATGCCAGTGAACTGGTCATGTAGTGTAGGCAGGATCTCTGAAAAGCATGTTTTCTCTTTTAAGTCAAGTGAATTAAATACTGCCCAGTTTTCCCTGCAGCCAGTACAGGAGGCTTTCTGTCAACTTCAGCAGAGCTGGTTAAAGCTCTTTACTTCTAGAATTGATTAATTTTATGCACTGAGGGGTTTGACACTTTGTGTAGTTGATATCATCTTGGATGTCTAAAGACCGTGAATTACCTGAGTGTCACAGACACTAAATCATGAAGTAGATGACAGTGTCCTCACTATGTCATATGATCTTAGTGCAGTTTGTGGGATAGTCTTTTTTATTATTGCAAGTAGTCATAAGTGCTGAAAAAATATCGTAAGTAAAATAGCATTTTAGAGTACAATGCATCCAATGTTCTTAATATATATACACATCTGCAATATGTTAAACTCAGACTTATTTAATCACAAGGATTTCAATGGGGTGTCTATATGGAATGAAGGGAAAAGTTTGATCCCAGAATACTCAATGGCCGCACCTTTCAGGAAGACTTTACGCCTTAGATTTTCACCTAGATTTGTATTTATAATAATAAACACAGCATTTATAAAATATATACTTAAAATTCCACACTAGCAATAATCTGTCTACTGGAGGAATCATTTCATGTACTGTTTGCTTTATTTTGATAATTTCAGAAAACAGTTGAATGATTTTGATGATTTCCAGAAAATACCTGGAAAAATCTGACATGTGGGAATGTGCTAAATGCTAAATGCACACAGTGCTAAATGCTTCCTCAGAGTGGGCTCTGCCTACATACATGATCAGGATATCTATTCCAAAAATCAAATTCAAGCCTGTCAATGAAAAGTTGCACTTGTGAGAGGAAAAGAATTTGCAGCAGTTACAGCTCCCATGTTCCCCTTCACAGGTGCAAGTCAGAACAAAAATGGATACTTCAGTTCAGCTCTCTTCTGCTGTGGGACAAATTTGCAAGATCAGGAAGAGGCACCTCTGCCTAGTAAGAGTATTTGCAAAACCTCTTCTTAGCACTGCAACCAAGAGTGCACCAAAGGCGGGGTAGGAGAAGCAGCAAATGAGATGGTCCTAAATGTCCCTTAGCATGTGGTTGCTCTGTTCATGTAGGGCACTGCATTCTCCTCCTGTAGTGGCAATGCTATCCCTTCAGAAGGTGACGCTGGTATCAGCCCTCCTTTGTATTGACTGTGAGAGGAATCAAAGCTCCCAGTGATGGCAGCTCAGATAAAGAGACAAAGGTTGGAAGGAGTCCTAGTCATCCTGTCTCCAAAAAACTTGGTAGGAATATTGTGCCAACCAAGTGTGGTGAACTGGCAAAATTTTCCAGGCTGTTTGGAGTACTTAGAATACCTCCAATGAAAGGGTTCTACTTTCAGAGTCCCAAAGATACACATTTCTATCACTGTCATCTGTGTGCTTTCTGATTCTTCCAGTGTTATCTCTGAACCTAGCCTCAAAAACAATAAACAGAAGACGTGCAGAAATACTAGCCAAAAATGAAGAAAATAAAAAAAAAAAAAGTATTGTACAGTAGCAGAAATCTGTTCACCTCAAGCATTACTTAAAAACTTGTGGAAGGGGACTCTGCACCCACAAATTCTTCCTTTTAAATATGACAGGAATGTGAAACACTTCAGTATCACATCTGCTGTATTGGGAATACGTCTCTTCCTTTCCTATTTCCTCAACTGATGCCCAAGAAACAAGTGAGTGAGAGTTCTTGGTACCTGCCTTGTGGACAGATCTCCTGGTCCATAGAGTTACAGAACAAGCTTGTCTAATATTCAGCATTAGTTCTCAGAAGGGTAGATGGCAAAATCCTTCAGAGACCTTTGGTGGGAACAACACAGGTGGCATGATGTAGCCCATTGTGTTTTCTGCATAATTTTCAGAGAGGCAAACTATCTCACATTCCCTCTGGTATGCTGTGAGTGCTGAGCAGTTCCCACTCACCTCTTACTCCTCTACCACCTCAGAGATCTATATACTCCATAGTGGATCCAAACTCTCATACTTGTATTTGCTTGTTGCAATATCACAATCTATAAATGGTTCTACAATCTTTCTTTCTAGCAAGAATATAACAAGCAGCATTTGATATGGCCTAGATACCTGCATGTATCAATACGGCCTGAGACCAGCTTGTTTTAACTGATATATTGCCAGATTGTGATGCCGTTTTTCATGCTGACTAATACCTTAGGTCATCCTATTTGTTTTGTAAAGATACTCAGAGACTGCAATGCTATAATCTGGCTAGTTACGGTTGTGCGATTGAATCTTTACTGCTAAGCACAACATAGCCTACATAAATTATTTGCTTTAGCAGGTGTCTTATTGGAATTTTAAATATTTTACATATGATTATAATGCATCTTGGGGGAAGAAAAACACAACACTACAAACCAGTTTATTAGTAAGACTTCTTGCTCTTCTGCTAAAATATGGCAATCAAAAAGTCAATTTACATTGCAGAGGCTTGACCTTTACTTTCCAGGACTATAAAGTAAAACCCCAAGCCCCACACTTTCTGCATCTGGTTGACATTTGAATAAAACTGTGAGAGTATAAACAAGTTTTGAGAAAACATCTCCAGCAAACTCTGCATTGAGTCTAAGAATATTCTTGGCTAAGTTAATTTTAAGGCCATATGTTGGAAAAAAACCCCAACAAACCAAAACTTCACTAGAATTTATTGCAACAAGAGATTTGCCAAACTACTTAAGACATTTGGGAAGATTATAGTGAAGTACGCTAGCTGCTGACTCAACAATTTGCTATGCTCACTGCTTGCATAGTGGATTCTTGATATTTATGCTGAGAGCTGATCCAATTTTCTAGTACATTTTAGCAAGAGACCTGCCAAATGTCTACTGGCTTATGAAATGCTGGCAAACCAAAGATCAGCCTTCTTTATGGGCCACAGTAAAGCTGCTGTGAATGGCACACAAGCTCTCCTCATGGTGTGGTTGTTTCTTCTTTTTGTTTTGCCTTTTTTTTTTTTTAACCTTTTTTTCCTTTAATTCAAAATTCCAGCATAGGATTGGGTGGGGATGAGTTTGGACTGGTTTTGAGTTGGAGTGACAGGTCTACCCCTATTCCTCTGACCAGGAATCTAGAGGCTGCAAAAGAGGCAGCTCTAGTTCACTGAGATGTGTTTCTTCTTGCTTTCAGGCCTTTGTGGTCCTGTTTGCAGAACCATGGGCCAAATTGTGCCCCCTTGGTAAGGTTAGAGTTATTATCCCAAATGAGCAGGCAGAGACTCCAGCTCCAGAGGGCAAACCTGCCCTTCCTTTACAGTCCATTCCTTCTCCTCCCTGGGGTTTGATTCCTTCATCTGCCAGGGTGAAAAGAATTGTAAATAGGAAACTCTTGCATCCTGTGCCCAACTTAAAGCTATCTATGTCCATGGGAAATTTTTTGTTGGTGGCTGTGGATTTCCCATCAGACTTTCACTAACTGTCTGAAGTGGCAATTTTGCTCTGTTCACTGTTACTTCTTTTGATATAATTCTTGTTTTGTATGACTGAAGATTATCCTGGTACGATAAGCAAGTTTTCCCACAAAGAGGCTAACCCTTGCCCTCCTCACCAAAGCAAACATTCTTACAAAGGCAGTGGTATCACTGTCACATTCAATAACATTTTCTTCTATATCATGCTGTAGTGAACACATCACCTTAACATTTCTTACATCTTTATAATACATATTTTTCTATATTTATTTGAGTGGCATGTAGAAATAACAGAAAATTCTCTGACATACCTAAAAATATGTTAGGCAACAATGTATTTAAAAATAAACAATTAAAATCTTGTTTAAAACAGAACATACCCTTTCCCCTGCAAAAGAACCCAAACTTGCCTGTTTAAAATGTTTGTGATTTCAAACTTTGTACCTTATACCTCATATATCTAGTATAATCAGTTTAGAACAGTCCGTGTCATGGATAAAAATCTTATCCAGATTTACTTTAGTGTAAATGCTATTTACAAGAGACAGAGGCTGATGAAGGTAGAAAAACAAACCCCACATTTTTATGGAAGAAAACTGCAAAAGAAATCATTATTTGTACTGGTTGGACAATATCGAAAAAGGTGATTTATATATATTTTTTTTTTTTTTTAATTCCCTTCTCTTCCCCCTGCCACACCGCCCATCTGCAGTTGAGATCACTCGCAAAAATCTCAACATCTTCGCCGGAGCAAATATGCAGTAGCTTTATGTTTCGCGAGGAGAACTCTTTCTGTCAGGGCCCGATCCGGGACTGGGTCCCGCTGTTAGGGGCCCCGGCCCCACCGGCGGGATTCCTGGCCGGGCACCGTGACCCCGGGATCAGGAAAAGAGGGGGCGGCAGGCGTGGCGCAGGCAGGGGCAATTTGTTTCAGATTAAACGGTAACATCTCTGATTTAACAAGCGGCGAGGATCTCCCGCGTTTGTCTTTGCAATCTGCCTTCGAAGGCGCGGGGAGAGGGCAGGATCAAAGCATTCCTCCGGGAAAATTGCACCCGGGGTTGCCGTTTGGTTAGCCTGCCCTAACCTAGCTAATAAATTTCCCAGGAGGAAGGGAGGGCTGGAGATGCAGGGGGCGGGAGGCACCGCGGCACTTGCACCTGCACCTGCCCGCACGGCAAAGCCATGATGCAAAGCAGGGCCCAGTGCCTCGGGGAAAGCGAGCGTGCAGCCTTTACAGTGTCTCAGGGCTGGTCCACCATCCCTCGGGACAGGGCGCTTCTAGAAGGGGCACAGCCCCAAACGCTGCCTGCGTGTTTTGCGGACCCATCACCGGCCGCCATCGGGGTCTGGCACACCCGCACCCCGCCTTGAGGAGCGCGGCTGCCGGTGGGAGCGTCACGCCTCGAGCAGTGCGGTCCCGGGGCACGGGCGGGGGTGCGCGGTGGAAGCTCTGAAGGAGCCCCGGAGCACCTCANTTCAATGCCTCCTCTCGTGTGGAAATCAGCGCCTTTCCCAGTGTGGCAAGGTGCTGCTTCTGCTCACAGCAGTTCACAGAGGACATGATTGACACAGTGGACCAAAGCGGAGGAATGAGTGGGAGCGGAGGTCCTGGAGGACCAAGAGTGGTAGCAGCGATGCCGGAGATCACTCTCTGCCTTCTCCTGCTTGGTCGTCCTGCCGGAGAACGGCAGAGGCTCCTCTTCTTCCCGGCGGGAGAACGAGGGGAGTGCAAACGCGCTCCAGAGCCGAGCGCAAACAACAGGAGCAGAAGAAAGTTACACAAACACGCTCTAAAATCATGGCTGAGTTTCACAGCTCCCTGTGGATAAAGTAAACAGGAGGCGAACTGTTTTGTAATTTGCTCCAGCGGCCGGCAGAATCGTACTTTGTAATTTGGTATCGGTTTACAGACAAAGACGACTTGTGTTTCCTAACCTAGCAGGTCCTTTGTCATGCTTGTGCCTTTTAAGAGGGACCCCAAGGGGAAAGTGGAATTCCTTGGGTACTCGCCTTTTAGTCATGCTTGTAAGTCAAACGGTAGCCAGGCTCTCTTTTGGGATGAATAATACCTGTCATCGGGGGATGCTCTTCCTTCTCCCCGCTCTCCTGGGGGTGTGGCCCGAGGAGAACAAAAGTTCCCTGAGGACAAACTCTCCCTGTCTCCTCGGAGGTGCCTGAAGCCCTTGGGGCGAAGGGAGGGGCTGGGGCCTGACCAGGCTGCTGTGGAGCTGTGAGTTCCGGGGAGCAGGCGGGCGGCAGAGTCCACGCCCGCCCCGCCGCCTTACGGTGCAGCCTACGCCAGTCGCCCGCTGGCCTCTGTCGCGCAAGACTGCAAGAGCAGGGTTTTTCCACGCCGAACCGGTGGCCGGCAGCTAATCCGTGTGCTTATCATGAGTGGATGCCCATGTTTATTATATACATGAATATTGTCGGTATTTATTATACACACGCCCTTTTCAGAGCAAGAGCAAAATATTTTCCCTTTTTCGGTGACTAATTGCCACCGTATGTTCTGTATATCATTAGTGTTCGATCAGCACCCGCTGATGGGAAACCGATACACTTCTACATGCCTTTATTTTTTTTCCTGGGCATACTCCACTTAAATTCACCAGCTTTTCCTTTGCCTGGTGCTGAACGCGGCGGAGGTGTATTTTGTCCACTTCTGCTCCTCGGAATTCTCATTTTCAGCTACGGAAGCACGGAGCTCTAACACGGTGACAAGACAAACTTTGTGGGTCACAATTTCGAACGCTCCCTTATTTGACAGACAAGGGGCATTACCCAGTTTCCGAAGAGCAGCTTCCGTCAGGAAGCGACAGGGAGAGAGTTGCTGAGTAGCTGAGTGGTCGGTGGAAAACGCCACTGAGGGAAGGGAATGCTAAAAAATAAACGAGTATTTTCCCTCGACATAATTACCGAAAGAGAAGGGTTTCATTGCATTTTCAGACTCGGAAAGAAAAAGCCATTGCCATGAATACCTTCCAATCGCTGGGGAAGCAACGCGAAGGACAGCAAACAAAAACTGCTGTGGCTTTTTCAGGCTTATAAACCCGCGCCTGCGGCCCGCTCCCCGGTTAAGGGAACGTCGCTCGCCTGTGGAGCAGGTTTCCTCGCTGTCACCATCACGAGAGTTACTGCCTTTTCTTCCTTCCTTCCCCTTCCCACTCCTTTCTCGTCCCAAGATGAACGCTCACCACCCCATCGCCCACTCCCGTTTCCCGCTCGGCGCGGCCACCTCCGCACGCGTCCGCACCCACGAGCGGGCAGCCGGCACACGCGCGGGGGGGCGGGGCTTC
>WEIV01017159.1:284858-325658 GCA_013390005.1 Calyptomena viridis
GGGCGTGAGGTCGGTGCCATCCGCGGCCCTGGTGCGGAGGCATCCGCACCCGCCGCCCTGCGACGCAGCGACCCCCCCCCCGACGACGCAGCGTCCCGGCTGTTGGGGAGCCTCTCAGCCCCAGGTGCGGGGATCGGGAGTCCCTTCCTTCCGGCGGGTCTTCAGCAGTGGCACCTTGCGAGCTGCGGGGAGCGGGGGAGCTGCGTGCTTGCCTGCACCACCTGCCTTCGGTAAGTCCAGTGTAAAGGAGGAAAGACGGGGAGGTCGTGTGGGAGAAGATGGGGCTCTGAAGACGCAGCTTCAGCGCAGACCTCCAAGGAACTGCCCCTGTTTGCTGGAGCGGACAGCGGGTTTATGTGAAGCCCCGCTGTCCTCTACCTCCAAGCCTGAACACAGCTGTCAGGAGGGTGGTCAGTATCGTGTAATAAGCAGAGCTCTGTGAAGACTTGACAAACCCGCAGTCCTGGGGCGCTGGGCATCGCCCTGGCGTGGTTCTGCCCGCATCCTCTGCAGCTGGAGACGCGCTCCCGGCTGCAGCGGGGCAGTACAGTTCCCCAGCAAGCTGGGACGGGCGCGGGGGGAGGCGTTTGTCGTGGCTAAACTGCGTGGGGTATGTGCAAGAGACCCGAGCAGACGATAAGGGGAAAGATGACCTTTCATGAGGGCTCTGTCATGACTTCCCCACGAGGGCGCATGTCGTCGGGGCTGCCGGCGGGCATCTCGGAAGCCAGGTGTGCCCCGGTGCCGTTCCGCCGCTGGGGCGGGCGACCTGACCCCTCTCTTGCAGCTGTGCCGCCGAGGAGCCATGGCTGAAGGGCGCGCCGCCGCCGACTGGGAGATCGACGTGGAGAGCTTGGAGGGAGAGCCGGCCGAGGCACCCAGCGCGCCGCGCAGCAGCACAGGCCCGGAGGAGGAAGAGGAGGATGATGGCGAGGAGTCGGCGGCTGCTCCACGGCGGGGCGAGCCGCGGAAGCTGAGTCGCACGCCCAAGTGCGCCCGGTGCCGCAACCACGGCGTGGTGTCGTGCCTGAAGGGACACAAGCGGTTCTGCCGGTGGCGCGACTGCCAGTGCGCCAACTGCCTGCTGGTGGTGGAGAGGCAGCGTGTCATGGCCGCCCAGGTGGCGCTCCGACGGCAACAGGCCACCGAGGTGAGGGGGGACAGGACGTGACGGGAAGGGACGGGATGCGACGGGTGGCCCCTATCTGACGGCTCCGCCTGATCGCTCTCCTAGGATAAGAAGGGCCTGACAGGGAAGCAGGCGAGCCTGGAGCGTAAAGCTGTTTACCAGAGGCACGTCCGAACGCCCAGCCTCTTGGCCAAGAGCATCCTGGAAGGTAAGCGCATCTCCCGCTTCTCCACGGGCTGCCCTCAGCTCCGCGTCACCAGCCGGCAGCGGGAAACCCCGCACTGTCCCAGGAAGACTCGCACCTCTCGTCCGAGGCGCGTTTGCTCCGGGACGTGCGTGAAATGCAGCGTCATTTCCCGAAATAGGCGTTAAAGCGCGTCCCGCTACCAGTGCCGGGCGGCTGAGGCTCCTTCGGGGCTGGAATCAGTGTGGCAGAATTTCAGTTCTTTGCCCTCTCCGCCCAAAATGATGTCTGAAATGCTAGCAAGTAGTTTGAAATTTGAGAGTTACTGTTACAAGCTGACATTCTTTGTACATGACTACCCAGCAGCATTCTGCAGTGCATGGTAATTTATTCGCAGGATAATTTACTCGCGGGTGTTTTTATCAGCAGATGAATATATAAATGATTTTTTCTTTTGATCCGAACATCTAACACAGCGGCATTTCTGACATTATCAATAGTAAGATACGTGTTATAGGGCTCTCATTTTTTTTCCTATTGAAAGTGTTAACTGTGGAAGAACGATATTTTATAGGTAGATATTTTAGGGAGAGGGCATATTTTTTTGTTCCCCCCCCTCCCTATTGGAATCTTGCACAAATTTATTTCTATATCTGCTTTAATTACTTTCCAAAATGTAGGCCTGTAAAGCACTTCTCAATTCTGTTTTTTTTTCCAAAATAGAAAGTTCTTTTCTTTGCCTTTGCAAGCTCGATTAAAATTTTGTCCTCTTAGAAACATTTAATTTTCTACAATTCACTCTTTTGCAAAGTCGTCTGTATTCTTTTCTCTAATCTATCTTAACTGTCTTTGTCTTTTCTCCTAGTTCTCCTTGGAATTTTCTGCCGTCTGTAGAAATGTGTGTACATAGTGACTCATCTTTAGAAAATAGAAAAGGCATCAGCAGTAGGTATAGATATCTTCCTTGGAAAAGGGGAAACCGTATAAGAGGAATGAGAGTGAAAACAGGTAAAACCCTGTTCTCCTTACTCATGTAAGTAGTTCCATTAGTTCAATGGGATTACTTGTCTGGGTAGAGCAAACAGGATTGGACCCTGTCTGCTATATTAAATGAATCCAAGCTTGGTAGTTGAATTTGCTGGAAATCAGATTTCTATGTTTTATGTAAGTTTTTTTTTTAGTTTGGAAGAAATAAAAACCATATTTGAATGCTTTCCCTAGACGTTAAAAGTGAATGGTTATCTCCTTAAGCTGCATAATGGAATACCAGCCATAATGCAGCAGAGCTCTTCTTTTTTAATTTTTTTTCCCCTTGCCACCTGATCTCTTCTTTTGGAACAGCTTTTTAAAAAGTTGCTAATCAGCTTTGAAGGATACTACACATGTTAGAGGAGCAGGGTTGGCTTATCTGTGTCGGAGAACTCATACTGAATGCGCCTGATGGTGCAGATTGCTAAGCCTCCATGTCATGACGACTTCTGTGAGAGCTGATGGTGTCCAGAGTCTGTGGCGAGCGCTCAGTTCTTGGTGGGACTGGCTCCAAATGGAGCTGTTGTACAAACACAGCTTTAATGTTTTTCGTATGTGGCTTCCTTTCTAATGCTGCTTTGTTGTTTTAGGTTACCGTCCTATTCCGACAGACCCTTACCTGGGAGGGAATTCACCCTTGCCACCCCCTGTAAGTGACAGGATGAGAAAAAGACGGGCTTTTGCTGATAAAGAGTTGGAGAACATTATGCTAGAGAGAGAGTATAAAGAGAGAGAGATGATGGAAGCTACACAAGCAGCTGCCCTCTTTCTCCCTAACCGCATAGTGCGTGGAGCTGAATACAACTCATATAAAACAGCCTTCAATACTATTCAAGTTGATACTCCAAACAAGGAGTTTTGCAATTTTTTACCAACCTGTCTTGATCTAACAATGCAGTATTCAGGATCCAGCAACATGGAACTGATTTCTTCAAATGTCAGTGTAGCTACTTCCTACAGGCATTATCCTCTGTCTTCTAGGTTCTTAGTGTGGCCAAAATGTGGCCCCCTTAGTGATGCTCTTCTCTACCAGCAATGCCTGTTAAATGCTACTGCTGTCCAAGCTCTCAAACCTGGGGCAGGTTGGGATGCCAAGGCCTCGGAAAGTCAAGCCTTTCCAAACACTGAGCATGACATCATGCCTCCACAACTGAAAAATTCACTTGTTCTGAGTCACACGCAAGACATTGAGCAGTCACGTAATGAAATACTGTGCCTTCCTCAGGAAGCTCGTGAGAGGTCAGCTTTCTCTCCTCCAAAAAGGACTTTCTCGCAGATTTCTGATAAGGATTCTCTGTCTCCTCAGGAGCAAGCAGTAAGCAAGATAAGCAAAACCAGCACCAGACCTCCTCCACCACTCAAATACAGTCCATTTCAGTCACTGTTCCAACAGACATTTCCTGACAGATCAGGAACAGAGTTAAAAACATCATTTGTGAAAGAGACTTTTGAAGATGCTTGTAAGAAATACAGAGAGTGTGCTGTTAAAGAGAACCAAAAATACAAGTTTACTGTAGACAAATGTGCCAAGGACTTTTTTGGGGCCAAACAGGCAACAACAAAACTTACAACAACTGAGCCACTGTCATTTTCAGTTGAATCCATCCTTAAACGACCTTCCTGTGCAGTTACTAATATCTCTCAATAAATAAACTGTACCTGCAGGGTAGAGAATAAATTTTGCCTTCTGCAGGATTACTACTGCCTGCCTTATCTCTTAAAAGGTTTTTAAAGAGGAATTTCTCCTGTAAATGGTAATTCTTCCTTTTATCTCAAAATTATTTACATAAATATGCATGTTTTCTGAAAAAAAAAAAAAATTTAACTTTTAAAAATTGAAACTGCATGTCCAGGCTCTCGTGTTGTTATTTTAAACAGCATTTCAAACCATTCAATAAAGTGAGTTTACTTACAACCATAGACTGATCTCTGTCTTGTCTCTAGCGTCTCACAGGCAAGTATGTCCTACTTTCAGAATGTACTTTTCATTTTATCTGCTATTATAAATTTTCTTAGTATTGCATTGCTGTGGTAAGTGGTCATTTCTGCTTTGAATCCCCAATAATTATGAGAAGAAGTGACAACAATGCATGTAGGCTAGTGTGAATTTGCTAGTCTTTTTTATTTACTTAAGTGGTGTTCGGATCAGATTCCATATGCTGTTCTTATTTTGAAGAAGTGCATGCTAGTGTAAAAGACTACTCTATTTCACATTTCTATAAAAGCTGCTGTTTCTAAAGCAGAAGTTACTGGATAGGTTTTGAGGGGAATGGCTCTAGTGAGCTTTTAGATAAAAAGTCAACATTTTTTGAAGATCAGTTTTTGAATAAAACCTCTGTTTTTTTAAAATTATTTGTTAAATTTATTTTTTTAATGATCAACTTACTTTAGTCTTGATTTCCACCCCTTTAAATATTTCCCTTCTTAAAACATTTCACTCTTGACCAGCAAGAATCTGAGATTCTTGCCTTGTGGTAATTGAAACAACCTTCAGTCTGTAAAAATGATGCACAGAATCATCACTGCTAATGAGAAATCAAGTAATGATCTCTCAGTTTTGTAATTCTATGCCCTTGTGCAAGGATGGCAGACATAAAGGAGAATAACCAGTAGAATTTACCTGAGAAGGTGAAATGGCCTCAGAGTTAGAGGAAAAGGCATTGCCAGGTCTCAGTATGACAGAGCTTGAAGCTTTCTAAACTAATGACTTTGTAAGTTTCCCCCTCTGTGTTACTGCTGGCGCAGTGGTTGCTAACTGGTAATCCCTCGGTTACATTCCTCAACATTTTAATCCTGCAGATAGTGCTCATCTAGTCAAAAGAGGCTGCAGTTTGTTCTTAATTTTTATGGTTTCCTAAAAACATTTTCTGTTTGATATTTGTGAGCAGAATGTAGTATTTTCTAATTTTATTGAACCCCCTGCAGAGATTAAATGCTTATTTTGCCTGTGAATTCCTGAATCTGTAACTATCTTTAGAAGTGTTTCATGTTTCTCTTGGGAGTGGTATCGCAGAATAGCAGGACCCTTTTCATGGATGGGAGAAGTCATTTGTCCTGAGTGCTTTTCTAAGCCACTCTGTTAAAGCGACAGATAGGTTGAAGAAAAAACTTTTTATGTAACGCAATTTTTTACATAACACGTCTTGCAAAACACATAAAAGTTTTGTGTCAGGAATGTAAGAAAATTGTTGCAATTCAGAAGAATCTTGAGCTAAAGTTTCACTTTTCAAAAGCATACATACTAAAGCATACAGATTTTTCCTAGTGAAAAATAGGTTTTAAATGCAGTGAAATGCTTTTCATGTTTTCAAACTCTGTCTTTTATCCAGTTGCCATTAGAGGGAGTTTTAACTTACTTGAGAACTGTATCTGCTTGTTAATCAGTTTAGCAGTCAGACCAAGCTAAGCAGCTTTTACCCAGAATAAATGGAGAAAAATTCTTCATAATTCATATTTGTTTGCTTTCACCACTCCTTCCTTCTTTGGCTTAGTTGAACATTAAATACTAACAAGGGAGTTTAATTTAAGCAGGGTTTCCTTTGTTTTTAAAAATATGATTTGATTTGTTTTTTGAGCTGCTGACATAAACTAGAATCACAGATGAAAGTAAGTTCAGCAATCTATGTACTGAACCAATATTGGATACTGGAATTGGTCCCACATAAATATTTTTTTTGCCTGATGGTGTGTGCATCTAACATTGTTCAATTTTACATCTGAAATGTTTTTCCAGGAAGTCACTTTTCTTTATTCATCTCCTTAAAGAAAAGACCAGATAACCAAAACCCTTCAAACAAAAAGAAAAAATTCAAACTCTAGACATAAAGCAAGGATTTATATATTTTTACATATATATAAAAAAGTATTTTTATATATACACAGGTGTGGTTTAACCCCAGCTGGCAACTTAGTACCAGGCAGCCACCCGCTCACTCCCTCACCCTCCCCAGAAGGAGAGGAGAAATGGGGGAAAAAAAGTAAAATTCGTGTGTGGAGATAAGAACAGTTTAATAATTACAACAAAATAAAATGTAATGACTAACAACAACAACAATTATAACAGTAATGAAAAGGAGAGAGACAGAGCAATGAAACCCAAGAGGAACAAGTGATGCACTACAATTGCTCACCACCCACTGGACCAATGCCCAGCAATCAGCTACTGGGCATGATATTCTCTGGTGAGGAATGGCCTTTTGGCCAGTTCATGTCAGTTGTCCAGGCCATAATACCTCCTGGATTCTGGTGCATCTGCTCTCTGGCAGAGCATAAGACACTGAAAAGTCATTGACTTAGAGTAAGCACTATTGAGCAAAAACTAAAATATTGGTGTGTTATTAACATTATCCTCATACTAAAATCAAAACAGCACTGTACCAAATACTAAGAAGAAAATTCACTCTATCCCAGCCAAAACCAGCACAACACACTTTTATATGTAATATGTGTATGTTCCAGATTGTTTATTCAAATCTTGAAGCTGACAAATACATAAGAACCTTACACTTGTGGAAAATTGAATTTTATTTAATCTTTCATTTAATTTAGAAACTTTACTTACACTTATTGTCATCTCAGCTGTCCTTATCCTGTAGAGTAGTACTACTTCCTCTATTGTATCCTCAAACATGCTTAGCAGTTGGAATTTAGTAGTATGTGATAGAACTGCAGGGTAGAACTGTGGTGTCACTGAGGCTGGACAGCAGCTCTGGAGCCCAGCCTCACTCCTGCCCATAGCAGGTCAGCCACAGAAGGTTGCTAGCTTGTTGGGTTGGAATTATCTATAAGGATGAGAACTCCACAATCTCCCCAGGCAGCCTGTTCCAGTGTTTAACCACTTGCATAGAAAAAACCTAATTGGTTCTTTAGGTTTAGATTCTTCAGTTTAGACGGATTTTTCTGTATTCCAGTGTGTCCCTGTTGACTCAATTCCTGTCCTGGACATTACTGCAAGATCTGTCTTCTTTGCTCCCATTGTCTTTGCTAACATTATCCTACAGTAATAAGGTCTCTTGGGCCTTCTTTTCTCCAGGTTGGACAGCCCCGGTTCTTCCACCAGAGCCTTAATAATCTTCAAAGAACCTTTCCTGTACTCTCTCCAGTATGCTCTTTTGTACAGGTGAAACCAGCTCTGGACACAGTACTTTGGATGTGTCCTACAGGGGCTGAGTAGAGAGGAGGGACCAGCTCCCTCCAAGAGCTGGCAACACTCTGCTGAGTGCAGACCATGATGCTCTTGGACATATTTGCCAAAGAGCACACTGCTGCCTTCTGATCAACTCAGCATCCACTAGGGCCACCTTGACTCAGGACATGCCATGAAGGACTTGTATTTCACAATACTTTTGTCATCTGCACTGGAATTAAATAAACTCTCCCCTGTTAAATCATTACGTACTAGATTCATGACTGAGGAAGAGCAAGAAGAAACTAGTCATTGTGACTCTAAGATGGCAAGGTCCAAAAAGAAAATAAAAAAGGAATAGCTGTGAAATTCTGAAAGCATAACACCAATAATACTGAATGCCTAAGATAACCTGAGAGGTTATGGTGATGCTAAAACTTCATCTCAGGCTCAAGATGAAGTAGTTGTGTAGAGCATGAGCATTCATGTAGAAAACTTTATGTCAGGAAAGGCTGAGTTCCCCCCAGCTTCAAATATAATGTCCACCTCATCTCTTTCTGTGTCTTTCCATATTCCTCTTTTATAAATGAACTGAGAAAATAGGAGTCATAGTTCAAAATTATTTCCATTCTTACTCTGGAAAACTGGTCTAGGATTTGAGTTCAGTAACAGAGGGCTTCATATTGAAATTGCTTTGCCGTTAATCTGCCTCTAGAATATTCACGAAGGGAGCTGATATCTTGGTCATTTTGAGAACTATCCCTGTGCGGTAGAAAGGTACACAATAAACCAAGATCAAAACTGACAAGGAGGACTTTCCCTAGTGGCTGGTGGCTAAAATTTGCCTGACTTCTGCCTTCTCTTTACTGGCCTTTAAGAAGGTGGGGAAAGGCAGCAAAGCACTGTTAGAGATCCAGCACCTACACACTTCCCAGAGCACCTATCTCAGCTGGGCAGGGAGGGCACAGCCACAACCAGATTACCAGCCTGATCACAGAAGGACAGCCAGATGCTGCCACAGCCAAGTGGTGGGTGGTGCCCAGTTTTGGAACATGCTGATGGTCAAAAAAGCTTTAGTTTTTTTCAGACAGTGGAGTATCCCCCCCATGCAAAACCACTTGATTGCAAAGCTGCTATGTCCTGCATAAGCAGCAATTCTGGACTGACAGCTTGAAGATGTAACACTGAGGGGGCATAGTCTGGTGGGTAGAGCCTCTGCAATGCAAAGAAGTGAGAACAAAAACTTTTTGGGATAAAACTCTTTTCTTCAGTCCATTCAATTTCTTGCTCAGAATTACTGGAGAGCAGCTCAGGGATTTTGGACTAAGAACAATTGAGAGTAAACCCATGGGGCAGTGAGCATTATTTGTAATAATCTGACCTCAAAGCAGTGATAATGTGGCTAACCATAAAGGAGTTTGTGTGTGATAGAGGAGGATATGAACAGAAGGTTATGTTGAGTACATGATCTTCTGTAATTTATGGCAACCAGTAGTAAGTCCAGGCTTACATAAAGAAAACCATACACATGTTAACGATGGGGTCCCTGTAGCAATGTCTTGATTCAGCTGCTGGTGTTACTCCCATGCAGTGTGCCAGAGTTGTTTGTGGGAGCAAGATGGGAAGAGGCAGAGGAAACCACTGCAATGCTGTAAACATAAGACAACTAATCTTTGCACTCTTCCACTTCTTACTGCTCCCTGCACAACAGCTCACACTTCAGCACCGAAGCATAAGGTTGATATTGTATAATACCATTCCAGCAGACACATGAGAAGTGGAAGATTGGCATGTGTTTTCTTAGCTGTCTTTGCTTTAGTTTTTGCTTGGCACTGAGTTTGACACCTGCAAATGTGAATCAAGTCCTTCTGCAAGAGGCACATTGGTTGAAGCCAGGGTGTCAACAGAAGGTTGTCTTTGAGTTGGATTCTCTGTAACCCAACTCCTCCTACCACTTTTTCCCCTGGCATGGAGACATCTGTATGGTGTATCTTCTTTATCAAACATACCATATCTGTGACACTTGTTGAATTTGCTGTCCTTGAGAATGCTATTATCTGCAAATGAACCGAAATAGTTTCCAAAGTGAAGTAAAGTAGATACCAAATGTTTTGGGAAACTGGGTTAAACCCACATTTGTTCTTGTGTGCTTTCCCTATCATTCTCTTCCATGCAGTTAATCTTAGGTATCTTCTTAAGCTCCTTCTCTCCCTGTCACACATGATATCCTCTTCTGTCTAGGACATACCGGTGACTCCTCTAACATAAGTGCTTAGCTCCTTGCATCTCTTTACAAGTGGCAGCAGTTGAATATCTGGAACACTTGCTCTTCTTAGGATTGGGCTCTTGTGTTGTAAAACAGCCTACCCCAGAGTGACTTGTAGAGGCTTCCTACAAAGAAACCAGATCAGCATGCTCATGCGGAAGCTGCAAAACACACAAGGAATAACTTTCATATCTCCTATAGCTGGGAAATGCCATATATAGATGACCATAATCCTCTCATTAGGTTCTGAACACTAAGTCCCACCAGAGAGTATCATAAATCCATGTGATATCCCTGAATGCCGGATTTTTCATTTGAGTGTGTGAAGAAAGTGAAAAACGTGTAAAATGAAAATCACATGTACTCCAAAGCAGCTCCATAGCACATCTGAAAGTGAGTAGGCAAAACTGACACATAAAGATGTGCTCTGAGCCAATTTACAGCAAAGGGTAAAGATCATACTGCATCTGAGACAAAATAGGGTAGGCACTACTCCCTAGTGACTGTACATCCGAAGATTCTCTTGTGTACTGATTATACCAGAAAATGTATGTTCCTCTGACATGTTATTTCAGAAAAGACTATGAGAGTAAGATAAAAGATAGGGTTCAGTCTTTTGACCTGCAGTCATAACTGTCCCAATTTCCATTGTTGTCAAAGATGAAGCAGAGATGTTTATCTCCATACAGCCACTTGTTAGAACATAAAAGTATTCTGACGGAATGAAGGTTTTCAGCAGAAACCTTTGCAAGCTTTTCTAAAACACTGTCCTTTCTAGTATTTATTTGGAGTTAAGAGCTGAGCCCAGAAGGCAGGTCTCTAAAATGCTTATATGGTACATTCTGCAGTGGCATACTTGTGCTTGCTTAAATGGAAGTGGTTATCTTCAAAGTGTTGTGAAAAGGCTGCCAGAGGAGTGGTCACAGCACTGAACCTGACAGAGTTCAAGAAGCATTTGGACAATACTCTCAGGCCTGTGGTGTGACTCTTGGGGATGATCCTGTGCAGGGCTAAGAGTTGGACTCCATAATCCTTGTGGTCCCTTCCAACTCAGCATGTTTTGTGATTTTGTGACTGGTTTGCTCAAGAGCTTCCAAATGTGGCTTATATCTTCAAAGAAGAAAAAAAAAAGACTCAGTCATATGTCCGATGTTTCTTATGCAGCTGATCTTATTAATTCCTTCCAGCAGTTATTTTGAACTGTTCTCTCCTTGCTGCTGTTTTACATGGAAGAAATGCATTCTTGTGTTAAGCAAATACACTACAATGTTTGGGAGATTAAAACCATGGGGCAAAAAGCTGAGATATACACAGAAACCCAGACTTGAAGTTTGGGGAAAATGAAGGCCATCTGCAGTGCCATCAACTGTGCATCTTACTGGTAAACAAGTCTACAAAAAGAAGATATAGTGAATATTGGGACTGATGTTTGGACCAAAAAGAAGGCCAGAAAACTTGTGTTTGGCAAATCCAGTTGACAGTACCTGCATGTAAGACTAAGTCAGCTGACTTTTGCCAAGCCATCTTTAGAGCATATCAACATGGCAAATATCTTTCTGCTTGTTAAATTCTTCTAGATTTTAAATGGCTGAACAAAATGTGTAATTGGTGTGTAAAGTATCATCATTTTGAGCACTGTTTGGTGTCTCCTTGCTTTGACAGGGAGAGTGATGACTAGTTAGACTGAGGAGAAGTAAGTACAAGCCATCTGCTCGTAAAACAGGGCAGGACAATACTGAAGAAGGTGACAATGGTCTCCATTGACCTCTGCCAGCTGAGGAGTTAGACTGCAAATTCATGGAGACAGGGGACAAGGGAGCATCTAGCATGATAATGTGTGGGAACACCAGGATGTTTTGTTTTGTCTTCAGAAAAACTTTACCCAACAGTAAGATTTTGTCTCAGAAAGCCACCCAGGGTCAACATCCGGTGAGCTATTGTTAGTCATTCCAGAAGATTGTGTAAAATTTGGTTTAAACAACAAAGAGATGGCTCCCATATTTCAGCCTGGTTTTTACAGACTACAGGAGGACAACATCCTGTGCAAGCAAGATTCCTGTCTCTGCTTCAAACAACTCCATGGTGAGTTTGTGAGCTGGTCCTTTGGCTATTTGCAATGGGGAGTTTGGGAAAATGGGCAAGAGCTTCCAATGATCTCAATAAATGTATGGGAGTCTGAAATTACCTGAGCACTCTAACTCCCACCAAAGCTGCTTCTGAATCTCCTCTCTCTGATCCTCATCTGTGAGATGGCAGAAGAGCACTCCACAAACAAGGATAAACAAGATGTGGTGGGATAACTCTCCACTGTTAGGAGCCCTGGTGCCATGAAAACTTTATCAAAGGCCAAGTTAGTATTGTGCTGACTGGTGGGTGTGGAGAGGAAAGGGCGAATATCCCAATGCAGCTGCTGTATCAGAGTGCTTGCCAGATAAGCAGCCTGTTGTGCCACTTCCTGCTGGGAAGAAGCACATGCAGACTAATAAATTCTTAAAAATGGGCATCTTCACCTCTATCTATATAGATCACTGTATTAACAAGTCGTGCAAACCCCTCTCCTTTCACCCAGCACCTCTACAGGTTTCCAGACCACTGATAATCTTACCAGTCAGAGGCATCATGGCATGCTGTGTCCTGCCTAATAGGAGAGACCTCCCTGTGGGATGTGCTTTGGGAAAGCTAGTTCACCTTTTTGCTCTCCTTTCTACAGCCTCCTACTGGGGAGTAGGGACACCTTGCTAAGATTGTCAGACTTCAGTGATAAGCATTGTGTATCCTTTCTTGCTCTGATAATTCAAAGTATTTCATAAGGATGCTATCAAGTCCCAGCCCATCAAGAGGTTCTCTAGCAGTTTGGAGGGAGAGCAGGAACTTTTGGTTGTCCGGAGTTTAGGTGTCTTGTGGTGGCAGCAGCATGAAGCAGCCTACAGTAGGGTGCAGAACAGTGGCTAACAGGAGCACCTCACCAGAGGCTTCAGTGAGGTGTGGAGGTTGGTGTTGCAGTCTGTCCAGCATCACATCTGGAGGCAGAGCCACATCCAGACACTCAACACAGACATTTCAACTCTTCTCTCACCGCTAACCCACGTTCTCTGTAGTAAAGTAACCTTAACCAAATATAATGAAAACAAACTTCCACATGCTGTTATTGCTAAACATATTCCCTCTCAAAAGAGACATGTACATGAAAAGAGTGAAGGACAAGCCAGGGATAAGAAAAAAAGCCATGTAAAATCACTTCATCTTGTGGTTGCTAACACCAACATCCTCAACATTTATTGCATGATGCTTGGTGATGTAGTTTGGCCTTCAAGTGCTTTGCAGAGTAAGCAGAAGGACAACCAGGTCCTTGGTAAGAAGCCTGGCTTGGAGCTGACTTAAACATGCTGCAAAATGTGCAGTGCTCAGTGAAATTTCTTCAGGACTCACCTTAAAAGTAGCAAGCTGAATGGTGAACCCTCAATGAACTTTGTCTGAAATGTTTACTTTAGTGTAATCAAGTGACTGGAAAAATAATAATGATAATCATCATCCTTACTGTTGCAATATAATTGCAACAAAAGCTAGCAAGATATTCTCAGAGCTTCTTGAAAGGACTTCCTTATAAATACACCCCACAGCTGAAATACAGATCCTGATACACTGGTACCATACATCTGTTCTCCTGACTTTTTAACCATAGAGTGCTAGTTTATTGCTGAGCTTAAGGATAAAAGAAGCAAGAAATGAAAGTTTAAAAAAAAAGTTTCCTCCTTACTAAGTACATTCAGATGTCAGCCTCCAAAAGCTCTAGACAGTGTTTCATTCCCAGATTATTTTACCTTCCTGCTTATGAGGCAATGTTGTTATCAAATGGGTTTAATCAGAAAAAGGCTGGGTTTTAGAATGGGGAAATGTTACTTGCAGATATTATCAATAAAGTACATTAAAATTTGCTGTGGTGTATCAGTGTGTCATAACTTCTAATAAGACAGATTTGTGAAATAGCTGTTATTGAGTACCATCAGTCCTTGCTTGGATGAAAGTTCTCAAGAATATCAAGGTTGAAGCTGGGAAGCTCAACAGTGATTCATGCTACACACCTGCTCCAAAGAAATATTGTTACTGTCAATTGTTATCTAGAAGGAAACGTAGCTGACCACAGGACAGTGTTTTGAATTTGTGCCTTGTGTTTTGAATCTTCCAGAGTGAAAGAGAATAAACTTTTAAAGAGCTTCCAAGAAAACAATTTATATGTCCATCCAGCTTTGACATGGGTGTCCTTTCTAGCAGGATGCACAGGCTTCCCACTGTGCATGTTCTCACCCCAGAAGGTGTTCAAATATGGCATTTGCCTTGTACCCATGACAGATGATCACTACACAAGAGCACACAAGTCAGTCTCTATGTCTTGTTGGGTAACTCCTCATTGAAAGTGATAATTTGGCTTAGTTTAGCCAAAAGGGCATACCTGAGCCAGATTTCACCTAAATCCAACCTCCTTCTACCAGCTACAGAGACAGCCATGATTTTAGCGACTTTCATAATTTTACAACACCATGCAGTTTCTTCTGATTTTACAGGCATGAGAACACGGCATTTGGCTTCTTTTATGGAGAATTTGATCACCTCAGCAGAAGCCTTATGGTTTCTCAGAAGACTTAGTTTGAGAATAGGGAGTATGTACAGATGCTTAAGTTTAAAGCTAAATTTGAAAAGCCTAAACATTGTTTTGTGGGCTCCTTTCTAGTATACAGAGCATATTCTTTCTACTTCCTTCTCCCTACTCACTTTCCGGAATGTCATTTCGTCTTGCATATAGGAATTGCTGTAGGTCCTGTAAGTCATCTGACACAAACACAGGACAATGTCCCTTTCCAACCACATTCCTCAAGTTTTATTTGCAATTTAGAGCAAAGATCATGGGGAAAAAAATTTGTTCAGCCAAACAAAATTTATGTCAGGATACAGGTCAAGAAATTCTATGTTATGCTTTGGTTTTACATCTGTTCCTCTGGAAACCACTTTCCTTTCTATAGCCTCCTACATTTCTTGGAAAACTCTGACAAGACAAATCCCTCTTCTTTGCTCTATTTTGTACAGCTATGGTAGCCTTAACAGAAAAGGATAAACTCTGAGAGCTGTCTTTATTACAGAACTACATTCAGAACCAGGTTAGTTGCTCAAAGCATGATAACAACTGAAGTATAGAGATGAGGCTAGAGACTGCTAATCTGTATTTTGCCCACAAGTAACTCTTAAGGGCTCTTGAGGCAATGGAACATGCGGCCTCCTGGAGGAAAAACTGGGAGCTGTTTAAAAGGACTTTTAAGAAAGCTGTATGCACACATACTCTAGCTAGGCATGGTTTCCTCATGCTTCTCAGTGTGAACTGGCCAGCAGTAAAAGAGTAGCAAATAATTCCTCTAAAAAGATTACAGAGTCATAAATGAAAAGTCTGTGACAGGAATTTAGCTTTTTGATGCCTGTTAGCACAAGTATCAGGTTGTGGGCTGTGATTAATTTCTCCTGTGGTATATGTGAACTGTGCTTTAAGGGTGCCAGAGCATGTGACCAGATAGCCACAGGGCAAGAAAGTCAAACAGGTCTGAAGAGCAGCAGCAAGCCTTTAAGCTAAGCTGAAAGGATAACATAGCTAGGAGAGCACCCCTGCTGTTCCCACCCCATTTTTGCCAAGATAAGGAGTTGCATGTAAACTCATGGTCTCTTTCTCGACATCTTCCTGATCTTCAGAGTCTCTTCTGGACATTGACAGAAACTATCTAAGCCTGCTCCATCCCTCTCCTCCCTGAAATATTCACTTGTCCCTTGCTATGGGCACACAATTTATCAGGTCCCTCTACCTGAATCATATAATTTGGTGGGTTTTTTTAGAGTGATCACCAGCAAAGTAGTAAAAAAAACTGATATATAAGTTGTAGTCATTTGGACTTGTAGTTGGCACCTATAGATGTGGCTCTGGCAGCTAATAAACCAAAGCAGGGCAGATAAGCCTCTGACTCTTACTAGTTTCTGTAGGCAGTCAGCATCAGAGCAGGATCTGTCCCTCAGGTGCTCCCCCTACTCATAATGCTCACACTGAGCTGACAGAGGATGGAAATGCCAAGCAGCCAGAGATAGGATGTGTACAGCTGTTCTGTTAGGTGAACTTGAAACTGTTCTGTATAACACAAGGCTAACGCTACTGGTCAGTGAGGGTGAGGAAGGAGTACAACCACCTTCCCAAGAGCTGTCTTTCCTGACAGTTTAGATGTGCTTCGTACAGTGCTTGAGCAATTGCTATGACAGCAAATGATGAGGAGGAGTTCCTTGCTGCGGAGTGCTCTTTCTCCAAGTCAGTATGTGGTTGAGGCACCATGTATTCCCTTTGTTGCTACTACCCTAAAATACGTGTCCCACTTCTGGTCCTGCAGCCACCCCTTACTCAGCTGTGCCCATCCTCAAGGCTAGTAGCTTGCCTCCTGCTCTGACTACTCCAACACAGGGTGATACCCTCACCCTACTGCCTGAGAGCTCTCCTTGGGCACATTTTGTGATATCCACATAATTCATGCATCAAGCTTCTTCATCACGGACATCTTAAAACCATCTTTCATGTGAGTTCTTAGTGTGAGGGTTTCTGTGTTGTGGCAAAAGATGCTCCTCTACATCCACTTCTGTACTATCTATATGCTGCTTACTAGTACTCCGCCTCCCAGCCTGTGATGTTTGCACTTGACATCCTTTAGACATAAATCATTGTTATCTCAGACTAAGACTGGACCTAGCCACACCTAAGTTCCACCACGAGTTTAGAAAGTAAGGGGATCCACTCTGAACTTCATGATGTAATGGGAGAATATCCATTACCTTTTTGCTTCTCTGGTTTCAGTGTAAATCATTTTAAATTTTTTCTAGTTTGATGCATCTTTGTATGTTTCATCCGTGTAGTAAGTAAAGAGGTGGAGCTTGCCATTAAGCTTTGATATGTTGCATTTTTATAAATTAATGATAAAACCATTTTTTATAATACCTCTGAGACTTATACTTTAAGTGACTTAACCTCTTCCTTTGTGACACTCTTGGCAAAATATTTACCCACTCAAAGGCTGCTTCTAGCTCTTCTCAGCCCAGCAAGTTGTGCTCAACTGAGCCTTAAGCCCACTAAAATTCCTGTCTTATTCCCTGAAATATGCTTTCTTCTCTTTGGTAATATTACTGTGATTCAAGTTTGATAATGTGTGTCTTTTATAACTAAGGCTGTAGGACTTGAGTTCATTATATCATCATCCTACTGTGAGCTTTTCATGCTAGGTGTGAGTGAGCCTCCTATATATCACAAGTAATCTGATTTTAGTAGACAGAGTGCTTCCATGTAGATGGGCACGAGGTCATGAGGACACATGAAGGCATGATTTGCAGGCTGGCAGTACTAGCTCTGCATCTGTTTCTTGTGTTCCTGCTCAGTGAATTTGCCCTTACCCTTTACAGCTGCTGTTATGAGCCAGTAGGTCACACTCTGGATGGACTGGTCTGTGTGAACACTGCAGACACATTCCCAGCCTGATGGCATTCACATGGCTGCTTAAAACTCATGTTTTATGCGGGGGCACAGTTATTATATGCGTAAAGCCTGCTTTCAGCCCACAGCCCCTTCTCTACTGTGGCATTTTCTCATGGTGATTAATACCACAATCAGCTTTGCTTGCTGCTGTAATAAAGCTCAAATTTGTGAACAGACAGGCTGCCTCCCTCTGCTGACAAGTGTGAACTGAAAACATAGTCATCTGAATCTTATGGTGATCTTTGGCCAAGTCTTAAAATGTTTTCTGCTATTGCCATCCAATATAACTGTATTTTGAATAATGACGCCATCATGCTTGAGATTTGAAAGACAATAATTAATCTACTGCAAACAAATTCACCCTTTATTCCGCACAAATACAAACACTGACAAAGTTTACAAATTGTCTTTCAAACAGAAATAATTTGTTTTTGGTGGTGGACCACCCTCAGAAGCAGTGCTTTCTCTGCATTCACCCACCATTTGTGAATTCATAAAACAACAACAAATTGTTAATTTACAGCAACCACGGAGACGCAGAAGAGTGGTTTTCTCTCTTACACTTCTTTTGAAGACATCATCCAATCTTTTTTTTTTTTTTTTNCGTGTGTTCTCAGTTCTACAGCAAGCATTAGGGCTGATTCCTTATCAACCCTGTAGTTCAAATCAGAGAATCGCGTCCGTTTTGCACCAGCTTTAATGTGTTTGGGACAGATGCGTCCGGTCTGCCCTCGGTGTTCTCCGAGGGCCGCAGAGCGATACAGCCTGCATCCCTACTCCAACCCTCTTCTTACGCCTACCTGGAGCGTCCATCGGCAGCCTGCCGCATCCCTATTTCTCTCAGTGCCCACTAGATGACGCCTCTGATTTTAACAGGAGCTTGTAACTATAAGAGTGGAAGATTTCACAGCTTTGCTCATAATTTTCCACATTCTATGTGTATGTGCATATGCAATGTAAAGAAGTCTTGAGAGCAATGAAGACTGGAAAACATATTGACTGCTGTGTATTTTCAAGGACGGTGAGGGTGCAGAGATGTATTTCATACTTTCACACCATGTATCTCCTGGCTTGTAGAATACCAGACTGTAAAAAGACATAGTTAAATAACCTACTACAAATATGATGCTGTTGACATGTGCAACCTGAGAGCAAACTGAAAAAGGAGAAGAATATTGAAAACCAGCAACAACATCAGCGAATAGGTACGTTGCTGGTATTCCATGTTGTGGTGTATTATGCCTTGTGGATATATGCAGGAATAAAGGAAATGGACAGTGGAATCATCAGTCAGCAAAGTCCTCTAGCTGGTGAGATGCCTCAGAAATTCAGGAGCACTGACTTAGCAGAGTTAAGAATAGGAAAGGTCACTCCTTTTCACCTGATTTTTTTGCATTAGTATAGTTGAATCTATAAAATCAAGACAGGATTTTATTTAAAAAATTCACAGTGAAGTCAAGACTTACTATAAATACAGGCCATAAAACTAGATTGTGACTAGTTATAACAAGTTCATTTATTTAAAATATCTTGATTGGTTTATAACAGGCAATTACAATTACTTCCTCTAGGAGAAAATTCTCCTCCTTCATTTTATTATTTCTATTCTGAAAGCGACATTGTGACAGTGTGGGTCGGAAAAATTAAAAATCTTGTACAACAAAATGTTCCTATGCGTGGACAATACGGCCTTCAGTTTGTAGAGGCTAAAGGTGAAATCCTGACACTTGAAAGTGTGTACTGGCTGTGGGAGGAGTCTGCGGTGAGAAACACAATGCAAATGGCATGTGGCTTTTTGCTCTGATGGGCTTGGGCCAGCCTCTGGAGTGCTTCAAAAAGAACAGACAGAGAGAAAAAGTGGGTTTTAATCAGGAGGAAGTAAGGGATTATGATGCTAAATAGAATAAGCAGTCACATATATAATCATTTTAAAGATGTTTTCTGAAAGATATTTCTTTCCAATATATTAGGAGAAACTGAAACTGGTTTCAGATTGATGTTCCATGGCTTTTCTTTTTTAACTCTGGGACTGTTGAGACTGCCAAATATTTCCTGCCCTGATTTAATTGTCCAACCTCCTGGGAACTTCAGAGATGACAGCTGGGACCGCTGTTGGCCAGTAACTGAAGAAGCAACAGTGCTGTTTAATTATCTAGGTGTTTTTTCTTCTTGGTATGTGTGAATCATATCGAAAATGCCTGGAGAATTTTAGACAGCCTCAACTAACCCAGTCTCACCCTCTATGCTATCAATTGTTGCTGCTAATAAGCGCTTTTATTGATGTTTACAGCCTCTTCTGTACTGCACAAAACTCCTTCTTAATGTGAAAATGGTAACAAAGCAGGCAAATTGCCCCCCATCTCTCCAAAAGGCAAAAGTGTTCAGGACTTACTCGTGCATTAAGAAGAAGCAAGAATGGGCGTATGTCCAGCATTTTTTCCCTTCCACAAATGCATCTGAGTAGTTCAGGTCACTCTATAATTTTATACCTTCTGAGTACTGCAAAACATCACAATACCCTTGCATTCACAGTGTAGGCAGGCTCTGACTTGTGGCTTCTCAAACTTGTCTGAAAAATTTCCCTTCTAAACAATGCTATATACCTTTCTCTGCAAAAAGGCCTCAGTGAATCCAGGGATTCATGAAGGGGAGGAGATGTCTAGACCATAGCCTGAATTGCTTTTCTCTCCCCTTAGCTGGGGAGAAAATGGATGGAAGTGAATGTGTTGCATTAACATCCACTCCTTGTGCTCACTGTCCCGGAACATGACATAAGCAAAGCAACATTCCAGTCTGCAGTTGTTAAAACATGCTGTCTAGTACATTGCTTGACACAGCATGCTTTCTTTGGTTAAACAAGACCTATAAGCAAGCCTGCTAGACGTGATTTCCCCCATAATTTTCTTTTTTTATATTCTCCTGCAATAGCATTTGAACTATTTTTGCCTCTGGCTAAAGAGACAAATTGAATTTCTTGGTCTCAAAGTGGTGTCCAAAATACAGCTGGACAGTTAAACCTGTTTTAAAACTTGAATTCAGTCATGCAAAGCAGGAAGCAAGTTGTATAGCCTTTATTTTGCTTCCATTTCAGGGCCTGAGCACCCCGTGGCCATGTGCAGCCCACAGAGGATGTGGAGGAGCATTCTTCTTGATGTGCCAGACACGGGTGATTTGGGGGTTGGGTTGGGTTTGAGGAGTAATAAGAGCTGAGTAGCAGTTCTGCTTCAGGTCAGTTATTTGCCTTCTCATTGCCAAGCATGTGCAAGCCTGTGCATGAAAAGCCTGGTAAAATTGCTGCACATAGTACATGTATGGTGCATAAACCCTCGTCCAGAAAGCTCATCATGGGGCTGATCTGTGACTCCAGAGTTGGTTTACTGCAGAAAATGGCAATCTGTTCAACAGAACTTCTCTGAAAAAATAATCAGGTCCAAGGTGAAAGGATGAGTTCTCATCACCATTTTTGTGACAAGCTGTTATAGAAAGGATTTCTGCTGTGGGGTGGCATGAAAATGATTTATTCTTTGTCTTCTTCCTCCTTTCTGGGGCAGTTAGAATTTTATTGATGTGCTGGGTGTCTTACGTTTCCACAAGAAACTCTTCAGTAGGCCTGTTTATAGCATGTAAAGCTGGTAAACCCCACTAACCAGTAAATTCGAGAGGCCATCCTGGAAGCACTGATTATGAGACTTTATACCTGTATGTCCTTCAGACCATCTTTAAGATCTTGCTCACAAAACCTGTCCACAACATACTTGATGTTCTCTTCCCAATTTCACCACATTCATGTCCATTCTGTCATTGAATCTAGAGAGAAGAATAGGAGGAATGTATTCAGCAATTCTTAATTCATGTTAAATTCATTCTCATATGCTTAAGCTTTTTGAAATCACAGGGGTATGAAAACGTGTTGTTCAGCGCAGATAAGGAAGATGGAATAAAGCAAATAAAATAAGCTGCAGTGTTTGTTGCATACCTGCTTGCCTTCTGCAATGACATTCAGAAAGAATTTAAAGAGGCTTTACAAACATTAGTTTGGTCAGAAATGTCAGACATATCCCATACAATACTTTGTAACAAGTGTTATTTGTAAGAGAAGTTTAAATGCTACCCTCAAATGCACAGCAACTTGGATGGGGCAGATCCCTCCCTCTGGTGTTGCAAAGAAAATCTCTATATCTTTTTTTTTTTTGCTTGTTATCAAGACACAAGACTCTACCTGTGCTTTACAAAGATAAACTTTCTTAGTGTTTACACAGGTGGGCCAGGCAAGGGGGTGCGAAGGCTGTTGGCAGCTGTGCAAAAAGCTGATGTGAAACTGTGAGAACATGTAAATTTTCAGGGTTGAGCTATTTAAAATACACATTTTTGAAAGTGCAGTGAATTGAATTCCATGCTTGCAGAAGATAAATATAATGCTAACACAGGTCAGAGACTGCAGTCTAGTATTCATTGCCTGAACACAGCTCAGGGTGGCTCTTTAAACCTTCCCACAGTGTCTGCATCCACCATACCTCCACCATGGTCTGGAAGGATTACTTGTGGAGGGTGAGAGCTTAGCTCATTTCCTCTGCCCTTGAAGCCTTGGTCTCTCTGCTGAGGCTGCTGCTTATGTGATAGCCTGAACAGCTGGTGTGTAATGGGAATATTCTTGAGGAATTCAAATTGGGGACTTAGATACGGAGGGGCTGCATCCCCTGCAGGCATTACTAGAGTTGCAGTGGTAGGAACTTGAATTTTGAGGGTTCTCTCTGAAAAGAGAGGCAGGGAGGGAAATATGGCACCTGGTAGTCCATCTTGAGTCTCAGAGGCTGCAGGCCTGCTAGGTCATGGTGAGCAGCAGCAAAGGCACAGTTATAGTGTCCCAGTGGAGCAGAAGTGGAGAAAAGTGGCAAAGCTGGGCAAGACAAATGTGCTCAGAAAGCCATACTATCCTCCAGGGCTGCGGGTGACACAGAAAGGGTTTATAATCATCCTGACTACCCCTTAGGGCATTCTTGAGCTTTTGTGTATTCCCCCACTCATGCTTAAAACACAACACAGGGAAAGGGGAGGAGGCAGGCAGAGAAAGAATCGCTCAGGGAGAAACTGGCTGAAATGAAAATGTGCTGTTCAGAGTGGGGAGCTAAATTCATGGACGTGCCTGGAGCTGCATCTAGTCCAGGCTGGCATTTTATAGTTGTTCTACTACATATTGTTCTTTGGCACAGATGGGCATGCAGTGAGCAGTGGCTATGCTGGTGAGGTCCACACCTGATGCTCTCTATGCTTTGTATGGTAAGAATTTCTCTGAGGTAGTACTCAGGCTTTTTTTCGTGGATCAGGTGTCTAATGGAACACTGATTACTGTCATGTGTGAACTACATTCAAACTGGTGTCAGCTCCACCAAAGCTTGCATGGGCTGCGGAGAGAGATGCTTTGCCTTTCTGTCCCAGTTTTGGGTGCCTGTAGCTTTCAGTGCCTCAGGATCAGTCCATGGGATTGAGAGGAGGGTATAACTGCTCCCTGCTCAGCAGTGATTAATGATGTCATTTGTCAATCTCTGCTGCCCTGCCATGGGTTGGATATGTTCTTTCTCCACAAACTATGCTGATCTCTGAGCTCCCTGGTTGAATCAAACATGCTGAAAAAGGAAGTCTAAATAAGCCAGCCAAAGCTACAAGAGCAATCCACCTCAGGAGCCTGGTTTTGGATTGAGGATTTTCTAGTCCACACTTCTGTTCTCCAGCTACAAAAAAGCATTTCTTACATGGTTAGTCATATATAGTCATCGTCACTTCAAGATGAAAGTGTGGAGTGGTAACAATTAGAGTTTGTCACACACACATGCACACAGATACGTTGTCTTTGTTGTTAATTTTCTGTACCTGTTTAAGCTCAGATTCACAAAAAATTTCAGTACTACTCTTACTGCATTTCCCCAAGCTGTTGTGGTGCAAAAAGCGTCTACTCTCAGGGGAGGATGTTGAGGTATTTTAGTTTGTAACCAGCATGAAAAGATTTACTTTCCATCCAGAGCTTCCTGAGAGACTGGACATCTCGGATGGATGGGTAGGGGAGTGTGAGTCTTCTGCTGCATCCTGGTGTCTGCACCCACGCCAGCAGGGAAGCTTGCAGCTGGGGACCAGGACTGGGGGCTAGGTTTGCCTCAGCCATCCCCTCTGCATTGTTTGCAACAGGCGCTCATTAACTGTGTTTGAGCTGCTTAGTGTCAGGGCCTTTATTGTACCAGTTCTGCTACCTTTATAGGCTGTGCTACTTAAGCTAACAAAAAGTTTGTAAGGGAATAGGATATGAAACACATAAATAAAAGTATCAGGTATCCTTAAAACATGTGTGGATTAGGCTGATGAAAAGGTGAAATTTCTCTTCCCTGTGAGTTAATGTCTATTTTTCTTGAAAACTATACTTTGAGGGCTGCCCCTCCTTTTGCTAAAGTGATAAAAGATACGTTTTCTTATCTGAATGCAATGACATTTTAAAAGGCTTCCTTTGTTGTTTCTAAACCTGCATGTCAACAGTTATACGTCTTATACACTTTTCTTCATATTTACTTAATATAACTCTACATTGTGTTGATATAAAATTAGACAGCATACTTTTAACTTCTCAGGACTTGTGTTGGATGAAAATCTTCACAATGCCAGACTAATCTTTCAGGGCTGACAGCATATTGGCATGGCATGACAATTTAAATCCACATTGGAATACATTTATCCATCAGCTGGCATTGTGATGCCTTTTTTTTTTTTCGTTTTTGCTTCTGGCTTCTAGACGCTCTAACTTTTGTTTCAAGCTGAGTGTTTTTTAAGGGTCAGGTGTTTCACTTCTAAAAAGAATTTCTAAACTGTTTATTCATAGCTATCAGGAAGGTATTCTCAAATGAAATAATAAGAAAAACCTTTGGACATAGCTTCTCTTTTTCTAGCCTTTGTTAGGTAACTTTCTCTGTTAATAATTTACTTATGAGTTTGAACAGAAAAGGTTTATTCTATGGCCGTAAGGATGAAAAGTTGGATTGTTACTTTCTGGTAAATACAAAAAGAACTACTTTTTCAGAAAAAAAAAAACCTCACTAAAATAAGCTACATTTAATGCAAAAGGGAGGGAGACATTCTGATGTGGAAAGAAAAACTGAATTAAAATTAAAACTCCTTCCAAAAATTTTTTTCATCAGTAATCATCAACAGAAATTATGTCTGTCATTCTGCAAAACTATACCTGGGAACCTTGACCCTGACAATAAAAATCTTGCTGCATGTATTAGAAGACAACAAACACTTGACCAGCTTTGTCTAATTTAAAACTTGTTCAGAAAATATTACACTTTCTGCTCTTCTGAGACTATTTGAATACAGGATTTGCTAATTGGATCTACCCATCAGTTTAAATCTCATTCTTAGGATGCTTATAATGGTCCACTGTATGACACCCCTTGTTGTGAGCAGCACAGCAAACAAGCTGTGGTCAGAAAGGGACAATAGGTCTCGGCTGTGACTAAAACTGAAGAAAAAGAACAGCCAGAAGTGGTAATGAGTGTTATATGCCAGAAACAGAAGGAAAATCCTATGACGTGCGTGGATGTCAGTCTTCATTGAAGAGTTGACTTGCCATTTGTTCTCCACTTCTTCTGAGTTCTCACTCAGCTCTTGGGAAAGGACCAGACATATTGAGACCCTCTAACTTTGGCTTGTGACACAGCAAAGCGAGGAATTTGCTTTTTCCTCTTCCTTCACTATGAAGAATCAAAGTGCGGAGGGACAACTTTGGTGCTGGCTTTGGAGAAACAAGTTAGCTAAAAACCATCACCAAGCAGGATTTCCTCCAGGAACTAGGGATTCATCATCACACAGAGAAGAACATGGGCTGAAAATATTGCATAGCTATCAACAAGGGTGAATACTGAAAGAAAAATTTAAAGGAGAAAACATTCCTTCCTTTACAGTAGTAGATAGGAAGCAAGGGGAAGAATTCAGGGCAGGTTATTAGGTAAGTTTCCATCCTATGGGCTGTCTAAAGATGAAGCCAGAGGGTTATCAGGATTTGTTTTGGCTATAGACAGTATGAACTTTACTCACCAATATAATAATGGAAAACAGTTTGCGTGTGTCACTTTTGCTCACCCATTTTCAGGCATAATAAGTTCCTGCTGGATTAATCTGCTCTAGAATTTCTGCTACCACTGTTGACTGAAAACAAACCAGAGAGAAGTTAAAATCCCACTATTTACAGCCAACCTGGAAAAACATTACCAAAAGCAGTTAATCCTGAATTTGAGTGTCCAGTTAAAACCTTCATGTGAACTGAACCGCAGACAGAAACTACATCTATACCTCATTTCAGAGTGGTAGTCCTTGACTCTTGAGCTCTTTTAACTGGGCAATGAACTTGGTACAGTTCAATATCTTTAATTCCTCAGTGAGAGACATGCTTGCTTCTGGCTTAAGATGTTTTAGGTTCTAGTCTTGCACATAGCCAGGGAACTCAATTCTATAACTGAACATGAGTTGTGATTGTTTGATGGAAGGTATGTGAGAGAAAAATGAATTTTAGCCAGGTGAACAGAAGAAGATACAAATGTTTCTATTTTCTCATTGCTAATGCACCTGAAAAAAAAGCAGGCAATGATCTATATAGTCAGAAGAGGAAAAGGCTGAGAGAGAAAGAGAAAAGGGGGCAGAGATGACTTAATATGATTTTAGGTGTCGTAAAATAAATCCTCTGGCAATAAACTGTTCCAAAGCAGTAATGTGCAAGCATCACAGCTGGAGACTGGAAGGACCTCTCAGATCACAGAGACCACCTCCTTGAAAAGTCACAGCCATGATTTAGGACATATCAGACACGCAGCCAGACATTAATTAGCAATGAATACCTCTCTGCAGTCATACAAAGAAATCACTGTAGACAGTGTCTGTTGGACTCAACAGTGCTCACTATTGCAAGAGTGGCCTGAAAAAACCTCAGCCTTCCCGGTTTGTCAGTTTTGAAGAGTGTTTAACAGGTCATTCATTACAGCCGTGGATTAGTGGGGGATGAAGAATGTATCATTTCAGTTCTTCTCTACTAGCAGCAAGCAGCTGATGCAGTGGCATGTTAAACATGTTTATTCAAGCAAACTCTGTTGCTTTTACTTTTCCCAAACAGGTACAAGCTCACCTTCGCAGTATATAAATATATAAATATTTCTGGCATATGGGCTGCTCAAATGGGTAGTGTTGACTGGTACTGAATGACTGCCCAACACAGTGGTGAAAACACATGGAACTGTGGAAAAGCACTTACAGGTTTTCAGTAGCCATTCTTGAGTTGTCCTTTCCAGCTGCTCCTGTTACAGAGGCAGTGACATTTACATTAATGATCAGCAAAGTGACCACCCATCTAAAACCTTTTTCAGCTGTGATTGTCCAAATGATGCAGGTAGGAGTGCTGTGATAGTACAGTGGGAGCCTTGGCTTGCTGAGAAGTGTTTTTCATCATTCATTTCAAAGGAGTTTTGAAGGTAGGAGATTATATGACCTCTGTCCATGCTGCACCAATACAAACTGGTAGTTAACTCATTGTTCCAGGTGCAAACAGGAACCAAACTCACCTCATCATATGAACTCAGTAAAGCACAAGCTATTCCAGATCTGGCAAAGACAGCTTTTTTGCTGTCCTCTTACTTTTGCCTGGTTTGGGCTATGGTTGTTTCAAAGTGGTATAATGCTAATTTTGATCCAAGACAGGAATATTTATTCACACCTAGCTCAGAATTTGTTATAAGATACACCTCAGAAAGAATATGTGTTTTGTGCAGGAAGTGTTAATATAATGTTACAGGCTCCTTAAAAATTTTTAATACTGAAATCTCAAGTAATTTACAGATGATTTTTTCAACCACCTCTATTTATTCACCCATTTCCAGTTTACTCTGAATTTCTCTTTATCATCAGTGACTTTGCAAAAGGTTGCAGCTAATTCCATCCGTGGTGTTTACCATGTGTAAACCACTGGAAATATACAACTTACAATTCCTTGCCAATGCCTGGTGACTGTGTCAAGTCCATGTGGCTCTCCTGGAAATTACACCCTAGATACCCTATACAGAACTGTAAAAAGCGTATCTCGATCACCAGTTATTTGTGTATTGTTAATGGAAAATACCATTATTATCTTGACAGTTTAGAAAATCTCCTTTGAAATATGCATATTAACAATTATTTCAATTGCATTTTATAGCAAGGAACAAGAATAGTCATAGGAAATTCGTGGATAATGTGTTCAAGTTTGCTTCTGTGATGGCATTGACACTTTGATCCTTCCTGCTTTGATGGCATTGAAGAAGGTATTGAGATGGTGGTGGTCAGACCAAGAGCTATGTGATTTGTAGTCTGCTGTCACTGACATTGCACTGCTTCTTTCATTTTAACATGGGCGAAAAAAACCCCACCAAGATTATAATTAATTCTGCCTATGCTTGCTAATAAGAAGTGTTCAGGGAATGTTTTGTGCATGCAAAAATTTGGACTCTGATGTCCCCATAAGAATAAAAAACAACCAGAAACTGCAGATCTGTACCTAGTATCAAATGAAATGCATTTGTGGTAAAACTCGCAACATTCAGTGTCATGACAGGAAAGACCTTGGTAACTCTGCACTGATATTTTCAGGACTCACTACACTAACGACCTCCCTAATACGTGCCTTTCAACTTTTAACAAGTTACCTTGTTCTGGCCAAGACAGAGTTAACTTTTACTGTAGCCAGAGTGGGGCATAGCCAGGACCCTGAGGTTATTCTATACCACCTCACATCATTGCCAGGGGCAGGGGGAGGGAGTCTTTTCTGAGGAGAAGGGGTTCCTTCTGGTTGAGTAAGTGTAGCACTGGTTCCAAGGCAGGGGGAGTGGTTGGGTGGTGCTGGGTTTGAGCCAGATGGAGAAGTTGGGGTGATGTGGCTACTTCATGGTGAGCATTTTTGTATGTGAATCACTCTCTCTTTTATACATTTTTGTCATTAATATTGTTGTTGTTACTGTTCACTTTTTAATCACATTTCTATTTCTAGTAAATTGCTCTTATCTCAACCTGTGATAACCTTTTGTGTCTCAAATCAATTCCCCTTTCCTTGCCACCTTAGGGATGTAAGGGGAAGAGAAGGAGCAAACTACCAGCAGAGTGGTTTGGAGAGTCTCAGTGGAAGTACTAAATTAAGGAGTATATTCCTAAACCAAGATACCAAACTTTGTCTGGTCTGTGCTTATAGTGCTGAAAGCTTCCTGACAGAGGGTGTGCAGGATGGCCACTGCCCAGCACTGGCCCCACAAGCATGTGAGGTGGTCTACTCCTAGAGAAGGGCTGCTGTCAGAAGTTCTGGTGGGCAGACTCCTAGTCATTGCCCTTCTCTAGTTGCTGGGCCTAATGTGCTGTACACCATTGGAGGGGAAAAAATAAGAGGGAAGGCAGGGGTGAACGGCAGGAGTGGAAGAAGTGTGTAAGACAGGAGTGACTGTGAGAAAAGAAGATAAAGCAAAGAAGAGGGAAGAGAAGGAAGTCCAAGATGTGTGCTCTAACAGCAGGAACTGTGACAACCTGTGCTCAGGTTTGGGGCTGAGTCCTGCCAGTCGTGCTCCAGACAGGTCCTCCTCTCACCCCCAAGACATTGAACAAAGTGGGCAACATCCAGCAGTGGCAGTTAGGAACTCCACTTCTTGTCAGCCAGTTTGCTGACCAGAAAGAAAAGTAAACGGAGGAAGGAAAGGAACGTCTTTTCAGGCTTGCCATCCCTTCAGACTCCTGGTGCTTCTGTATAGTATCTCTGGAAGCAGAGCAAGAGGAAACACAGACTATGAAAATGGAAGCCAAACCCCATTCCTAAGCAAAGATTTTGCTCCCTGAAGTGAAAAGTGCCAGCAGCTTCACGGAATCCATAGTGACAATATCATGCTGCATACTGGGGCTGGACATAATAATGAAGGGCATCAGCATTAACTTCTGAGGTAAAATCAATGAGGTTTAATGAAGCTACATCTTTAGAGAAATATTATTTTAATTTTGGTTCATTTCTAATTTCTTCATAGCTAGAAATAACCCAGATTAATTAATTATCTTGTTTATTTAGGTAGACCCTTTTCTTCCCAAGTATTATGTTTCTCAAGAAAAAGAAGGCCTGGTCAAACATGCCCATGAAGATGTCTGACTTACTTCTGTTGGGCTCTTTCTACTTTGGTGAAAGACTTCACAACCTTTGTGCACACTGTAGACATGAAAAGAGTGGGTGAGGTGTTTAATATGGGAGACAGTTCTCTTGCAGGCAACAAGGTGGTGAAGAAGAGTCTCTGTGTTTAAGGAAGATCACAGTGATAGAATTCACACAGTGTAAGAGGTACTTGTATGCTGAATTTCTTTCAAAACTAAGGAGTTGGGTAACTCTTTCTCTTGTAACTGTTTAAATACTTAAATTCTTCAAGGTTTTTGTTCAGACATGGAGTAGAAAAAATAGAGTAGAGGAAATAACATTATCAAATCTTTTCCTCAGACTTTGACGCTGTGACAGAAAAGCTCATAAGTGACCTTTAGTCCATTGAACCTTTTCCAGTACTACTTGTAGCTGTTAATGACTATGGGCTTCAAGATCAAAATTGCTGAAGAGGTAATTCTTTTTTAAAAGGAAAAGAAAACTTAGTTCCACTGGGACTCTCAATAAATTGAAGCAAGACAATGCAGAGGGAAGATCATATAACTGTTTGTATGGCTGAATGTATATTATTTTTCTCAGATGTATTTACTTCTTTTCAGTCTGGAATAGGTTAACTTTTAGGACATTAATGCAATAAATGTTACACCTCCACTAAAGATCTCTTTCCCTATAAAGTGCCTAAAAAAGAAAAGGAATTTCAAGTATTTTATTATTCAATATTAATATTTAACTGTTAGCTTTTAAAAGTGACATTCAGATAAATAACTGATATATTACATGTAGAGTCTTCATGGAAGTGAAGATGGCTAAAGTCCATACAGAGAAAGACTTTTCTGCTGACAGGTTAAGTCATTCCATCTAAAAGATTTCTTGGTCTTGGCCCCGAACTTGACAACATAAAAAGTCAGTCACCTTAACTTGAGGGCTTTTTTCCCTCTCTAATCTTGCACTGAAGCAGAACCTTGTCAATGTATGAGTTTGCATGTTTAGCATGAATATTTGGTTTCCTGAAACAGAGGAGAAAAGAGTGCTGTCAATGGGAGAACAGGGAATGAGGGGTGAAGGCAAGGGATGGCTTCTATGGGATTTGCTGAACAGAAATGCAAACAAGAAAAGAGACAACTTGCTTACTCCATGTGGCAAAACCATGTGCCAATGTGATCATGTCTCTTTATCCATTTAGATCAAATCATACTTGATGTATCCCTGAGAGTGTATGGATGCAGATTCTACTCTATTGTATGCATTTGGCATTTGTTTTGTTTGCTTTTTAGAACAAGAAAAAAGAATATCTGTTGCTCTCAAAAAAACACTTGCCACTATCCAGTATATGTGCTAGTGAAAAACTGCATTAATGCTCCTGAGCGTCTTTCTGAAGTGTCCCTCTTAAATCTGACATTTCTTGCTTGCACGAATTCCCTTCAAAGGAAAAACACTTTTATCCCTCTGACTTCAAGACCTGGCCTTTAAAATTGCTCCTCAGCCATCATTAGTAGCATTTAGTGATCTTTTTTCTGTTAGGTCTGTTTTTCATTTTCAGTATTTCACTTGTGAGTGACTATGGCAGGATGTGATTCAAGCAGAAATTCAAGAAGTTACCCATCAGCTGATACACTACAATGCTGATGGGCATGTTCAGAGTTTTGCCCAGTTGAAATTGAATTTGACATAACCTACACTTCCTTCATTGCTTCTTACTGATCTGACGTTCCACCACAGGCAGAATGCTCGTAAAATCCTTCAACTCCTTTGATGTCATCTAACAATATGACAGAGTAACCCAGAAAGCAAATATTTTCAGTTCTCATTAATTTCTCCTCTTTTCCATTTGGGTGTATACAGTTAAAGTTTTGAGCCTTAATTGCTAAGATGTCCTTGTGAAACAGGCAGGCACAACTATGTATTACACATACAAGCTAGGTAAGTAGGTGATACGTGATATAGTGGTATACATTGCCTCTTTCTATTGTAGCTCAGCAAACGCTCTGAACAATCGCTTCCATGATGATGTATTCAACTTTTAAATTATTTGGCTTTACCCATGACAGACTGGTTTTTTTCTATATGAATTTTTCCTTTTCAGGGATATTCTACTCATCAAATTTTATTGGCACTCACGTAGATGTAGAGAAAACTATATATGTAAATATTTGCTGAAACTGAATTTTCAATGTGTAAATGTGAGTTGTAGGTGCTGGATCATTCAACTCCTAAGTGTCAGAGCCTCAGGTGTTTGGCTGTTGGTTTGCATGGTTCAAGGGAAAGCAATGTTTGCAAAAGCAGATCAGAGCCAGCTTTTCAGCTTCTCAATACTTAGACTAGTGGATGCCAATGTGATCCTGAAGAGGAAAATGATCATCAGGCTACTAGACCCACAACTCATCTTGTATCTGAAATAATTTCTGCTCTAGTCAAATCAAAAGGATAAGTAAAGGCATAAGAGAATATCTTGAACTTGTAACTCTTGCTAATATCCAGCTGTGCCACTTGGAAGTGTTTATTTTGTGGTATGTGCTTTTCTCCTTGGAAGCTTGTCAAGTGCAAAGAGGGATCCTTGTTTTCTAGGATAAGTAGTTTTTGGGTAATAAAATTAAATACTGCCACTCACTTCCCTTCCAGGACATTAATATTATGAGCAGTTTTTCCAAACAGGATTTTGATGGGAAGATACTTTGTCCATTGATTTAAAAAAAAATACGGGTTTTAAAAGCTTGTAATTATCCTTTAAAAATGTGTAAAAATGACAGCCCTTCAAAACCATTCGAGTAAAACCTAACGCAACTAGATGTTATTTTGTTTGAGAAATGATTTGTTCTTTTTCACTTCGAAACCACAGCCTAGTTCTCTTCCATGACTGATTTTTTTGTGATGTAAAGGTGCCATATTGTTTCATGCGTGAAAGTTTCTGATACTGTATCTAACATCTAGGGTATTGGCTTGGACTTGCTCTGCCATAATTGATTTACTGCCCTTGGTGAGAAACCACACAGAACAGCTTCTAAGCATAATTATGACCAATTGCACCTGCACTCCTCAAAGAAATGCTACCAAAATCTCAACTCAGCATAATTCTGCTCTCAGTTGTAGCTGGAAGAATAAATCACCGAACAACTTCATGGAAAGAATTTTATTTTTTAGAGGAAATCAATATTTTTCATGCACTGCTCCATAGCTTAGGGAAATATGGGAGCCAAGGAATTGAAGACCCCTTGTGAGGCAGTGCGCCTGAGCTCTGCTATTTGATTTTCTCACTGTGGTCACACCTAAGTTGCTCAGAGGAGCCTTTGGAAGTGTAACAGGACATGTCATTGTGGTGTAAAATCTATTGTGTTGAAGTGGTGAAGATATATTAAAGGGTATTTTTTCCTCTACTTTTTTTTTTTTCTATTTTAAGAAATGTTTTGAATTACAAGGCAATTCATTTTGTTTCCTAGTCTAAATCTGTATCTTCATGTGCCTTTTCAGACTGCACGATGGAATAACAGTGATAGTTACAATAGTCACATTTTTTAAGATATTTTTCTAAATTCAAAATGTAGCTTATATTTACTTGTATTTAACTGCAAAGTTCACTGTGTTGTTTTCTTAAGTTCATTCAAAAGTAAATAAGAAGTACAGATTGCAGTTAAACAGTATTTGTTAAAGATGTCATTAAAAATTTTTGTTGAAGCATTTCCTGGGGAACATATCTCTCCAGTGAACTGAACCCAAAATCTTTTTTCACAATACTTGTTATATTGAAGAAATAAAACATCATGCCATTTCAAAAGATTTGTTTTCTTATATTTTTTGTACCTGGATGAACACATTTTTGAAAAAGATGAAAATGTAAAAAAACCCCCAGGTATATATAATTTTTGATAATTTTTTTATAGAGAAAAATATAATTTTATGAACAGCTGTATATCTTACAGACTCACCATAATAAATCAGCATTTGTCAGTATGCAAAGAAAAATAATATATCAGGTATCAAACATATTCCAGTTTCAAGCTTCCACAGGATTATTTAAAAAAAATAGCAAGCAAAAATATAGCCAAAATGTATCAAAATACCTGAGGACCTTTCTAAAGTGAAAAGTAAACTCTACTCTTCTCTTTGCAGATTGCTTTTCACACTTGGCCAAGGCAAACTCATAAAAGTGTTGTTTGGCTGTGCTGGTTGCACCTGCAGGTAGCGCACATGGATCCAGGACTCCACAGGAAGGGAGAGCACTTGAGATGTTTAGTGGAAATTCATGGAGAAGCATAGAATAGAGGATGGACTTGGCTGGCCCTGGCTTGCCCAAGCTTGGTCCAGCCTGCTTGCAATGTGATGCCCACTTGGGCTCAGGGAGGCTGCACTGCAGTGCCTTGTATTTTCCTTGCTTTGCTCACCTTTCCAAAGACCTGAACAACCTTTTCCTTGCCTCTAAACATTGCAAGCCAGGTCCACCTTCTGCAGTTCTTCACCTGCATTTTGCTCCCCAAATTGTCTATGTCTGTAAAGCTGCCTGGAAATATCATTCCATTTTTCAGCTAGATGTTGACCTATGGTTCAGGTTTCACTCAGAAAATGAGAAGATGCTTTTGCACTAGAGTTTTTCTGACTTCTTATGGAATCTTTCTGAGTTAGTCCTACATTCCTCTGGAAAATTTGGTACACAGATGTATCACAGGGATTTTATGCTGGCTGCACATAAAAAAAAAAAAAAAAGTATAAATTAGGGACTCAGCTTCTCCAGCAGAAAATGTGGTAAAAAAAGCCTGGCCTAAATGATACAATAGCTCTTTCTCAGGTAGACACCCAAAGGAGGACCATTTTTAGCCTTTTCTAATCTGCCTGGTTGGTTGGTTGATTGGTTGGTTTGGTTGGTTGGTTTTTGTTTCTTTTTTGTTTTGGTTTTGGTTTTGGGTTTTTTGTGTGTGTGTGTGTGTGTTTTTTTGTTTGTTTTTGTTTTGTGTTTTTTTTTTTTTCCTGGAAACTTTGGAAAGAAAGTGAATAGAAAATCACTGTTTTCAACATTCAGTTTTGGATGTGAGTGCCCTCCACTGCCACTGAAAGCCTGGGCAGTATTTGACATGGCTTGATGTAAAGAAGTCTACATTTTGTTGTACTGGCTGCATAAGAGCTGACTTTATGCAGCAAGACTGCTATAGAGGAGGAGTTCAGGTTTGCTTCCTAGTAGTATTTTCAACTATATATTTAATACCTGTTGATTCTAGTGGGAGGTCCCAGAAGTTGTTTTTCTGGAGTGTTTACAAAGTGTAGAAAGGAACATAACAAAAGTTGTTACATTTTTGGATCTGAGTGACAACTTGTATGCAGGTAGTAGGTTGTCTTTCCTTTCCTCTTGTTCCATAAAGTGTGTAGCACTTTATGTCCTACATAAGTGCAAAGATTTGCTCTTTTGTGATAATCATAGAATCATAGAAATGGCTTGGATTAGAAGGGATGTTAAAGATCATTTAGCTCCAAACCCCCACCTTGGACGGGGACACTTTCACTAGATCAGGTTGCTCAGAACTCCATCCAGAAAACCATAACGTTGTGAATTGCTGCAGGAAAACCATTCAACAGCCTGGCATTACAATTTTCTTCTGCAAGCAATCCCTGTCAGAGGTGTAATACCAGACTGTCAGCCTTGTGAGGCAACCATTGTAGGGCCCAGTTGGCAGTGACCTGCTGCACAGCCCAGGAGAAAAACCTCCAGGATCATTTCCCATAAACTTTAGCTGAACCTAGTAAAATATGGGCCACTCTGCATGTTGCAGTAGATGAATGTGACCTCCATTTATCGTTCATATTATAAATATTTTTTGTGGTTTAAGGCATTCATTGCCTCATTTTGCTGTCAAGGAAATGAAGGAAATACATTTCAGTAGCACTTTACAGAATGTACTTACCTTCAGTCATTGCCGTAAATATGCAGTGATCATATTTTCCCTGCGCAAAATAAATCAGAATGTTTTGCCAGTTAGCTCACTCAAGTCTCAACTTAAGTTATGACTAGTGTCAGTTTTTCCCTTGTTAATAAACTTCTTTGCTACATCACATTTTTTAATGCATTTGACTGTTTCACAGTTACAGTTAATAAAGTGTTGGAATAAAATCAAGGCTGAGTATCATTTTCGTGCTTTGTTTAGAACAGCATGGCTCCCATAAATAATAATAGTGGGATTTGTAAAGTGCCTCACCCCTACAGTGCTTGAAGTCCTGAACAGAGGTATGAATGCAGGATTAGAGGTGTCAGTCACTGGCATATAATGACAAATAAACAAATGAAACATGATCACATGGAACCTAGGGAGAACAAGAAGAAAAATAATAAAGAAAGACTACAGAACCAGCATGTGGAAAATAGCTTATAGTTCAAGCATAGCTAAAAGGGGGTCTTCAAAGGTGGAAAGAGATGAAAGGAGACAAAAGAAAAGCATGAGCATGCCAAGGAAGCAGAAGCAGCAGAAGCAAGGCTCGCCACAGGTCTCAGGCACTGCAGAAGTATGTAGACACAAACAGACTCACATGCTCTATGGGTGACTCCTGACCTTTGGTGCCCTATATTTCCTAGAATGATGTCAAGAAACAAGTCATGATGATATCAAGGTCTCATTAGTTTTAGTTAGCAAATATATAGGTATTAGTGCTATCTCTGACTTTCAAAACTGATGCTGGTGCCAAAGGTAAATGCTCATATCTCTGACTTGCTGGGCCTCAGGTTTCTTGCCTTTACTGCTGAACCTTTACAAACCCCAGGATGCTGGGGTTGTTTGCAAACTTGGGTTTTGGGAAGATCTTTGGCTTCTGGTGTCTGACTGACATTGAGGACGCCAATGCACAGCCTTGCTGAGGCTCCCGGCTTAGCAGTTATGGTGTATCGGGTTCATCCAAAAATGTATAGGAGCTCTCTCAGACACTGCTAGCTCAACACTCTATGGTGACTAAAACAGATCAAAATAGGAGGCAGCTCCTGGGAGCTCTGGTGCTTATGTGTGGCCTGAGAGTTGTCATGTGAGTGGATGGTGCTGGGATGGGACATGGTATGTGAAAAGAAATGAATATTACAGATGCCTGTGTACTTGAGGCATATTTGAGTACGCCTATGTAAATGGAGAGACGTGTGAGAAGTGTGGAGAGGAAGTATACTGCTACCTCTTCCAACTCATTCTCCTCTTTCTTGTGGATTCTGCATCTCCACTGAGAGTTTTGTCATGTCAGCCTTGACAGTGTGACCATATGGTGGTACTCTGCGTAAGGCTTAAATTCTTGCTGGTTTTTTTCCCGCTTCCTACTCCTTTGTTCACCTTTTTGTCCTTTCTCTGAGTCTATCATCATCCCCTTCCCCTTCTGAGAACACAATTTCATCCTCCCCTCTTTTTGTTCTGTCTCTGTCACTGCTTTTCTTCAGTATGCTGTCTCTAGAAATCCTTTTCTCAATCTTTGCTTTCATTTTTCAACCACTCAGAAAATGTCACCCAGGAAAAGCCTGGTTTCTTCCCTAGCCTATCTGGCTCTGGGTGCTGATGTGCAGTTTCCCCTGCACTGTTGCTCCCTTCCATGATCCCCATAGGGTGTAGGTGGCATCTCTGCCTCTCCTCATGCTGCCTGCAGAAAGCCTGGACAGGAGTCCCTAACATGTTTTGCTTTCTTAACTCTGCCATGGTGACAACTGCTGTGTGGCAGTACAGAGCACATGGTGACAGCAACTTCTCTGGAGAGGGAATGTCTGGAGAAAAAGAGCCCAGGAGAAAGCTGCTCACTTGCTGCATTTCTGCAGTTAAGCCTTGAACCAGAACATGCATGGTGAACCGACTAATTCGAATGCAACTGGTTTAAGTGGGTTTAGATTTCAATTAAAAATATTCACTCAGCACTGGCTGCAATTGTTCATATTGTGTCTGCAAAGTTTATAGAAACACAAAGTTAATTGCTTGGGTGTTTCTGGAACTTCTCTGGTATTTAATGTAACGTAACACATGAGGAAGTGTGTTTGCAGTAGAACTTAAGTTCTTTTTTACATCCTCAGTTTATAGTACACAAATGTTATTTTTATAACAAATTCTTCCTGGTTACTACACAGCAACCGATAGATCTGATTCAGACTGAATACAGAGGTTGCACCTCTTAATGACAGTCACCCTCCTAGCTGGCACATTGCTATGTTAGCATTGCTAGTTGCAGCATAACTGTTCTAAGGAAAAGCAGAAGACTGTATTGCCCAGGGCTACTGGTCTGACCTTGTTAGCAGTAACGCATAGTTGCATATTAAAGAAAAACATGGCCATAAGTGATCAAAACAGAGAGACTTGGTGCTAGAAAATTCATGCAGAATGCTCTTTGATTTAAATATAACGAGTCTACAGAAGTGACAGCCTTGATTCACCTCTCTGAACTAATGATAAGACAAGACCATGGTATGTTTTTGGCTGTTTTAAAAAGGTACCATAACAATGATGCAAGTGAATAGTCTGAGAGTGTCACTAACTTCTGTAGTGAAAATAACTCAAACCAGCCCATAATCTTGGAAACAGCAAAGAAAGCGAAGCAGTATCTGTGGCTGAGCAGGAAAAAAAAGAAGATTAAATGAGATGATCTTAAATCAGTCCAATCATTTGCTTAAATCTGGCCTGAGACCCTCAGGCTGTAAGACTGGCTAGTAGGAGTGAAAAGGACCACTTAGAAGTGGAGTATCTCTGAAAAGTAAATGCGAGGCTTCTAATATGAACTGATAGTTACTTGTTTACACTTCTGTACAAGTAACATGTAATATATCAGGCAATATGCACTAGCTGTGGCTTTATCTATGTCTCTTGTCAATGATCAGGCTTTTTTAATCTACAGGTTGCCCAGAGAGATTATGAAATCTATGTCACTGGAGATAATAAAAAACTCGACTTAGCAGGATGAAGCAATGTCACTTCACTTGAAAATTGGCCCTGCTTTGAGCAGAGTATCAGGTCACAAACATCCAATGCCCATGCAAACTAAATAATTCCATCTCTCTATATGTTGGCCTTACCTACTTTCCGATGTAGGGTTTAAATGATATAAAAACCCCCAAACCAAGTCCATATTATTAGGCTTTATTTATTTATTTATTTATTTATTTATTTATTTATTTCAACAGTGGAAAATTTCTATGGACAGTTATGTCTGGCTTTTATAATTTTTTATTTAAAAAAGAAACAAGTATGAATAAGCAGGTTTGAAAAGTATGGAAGAATTCATGCGTAGAGATGAAATACACATTTGTTATTAATTGTTGGTGTGAATTATTTGTTTTAAAATAGATTCAGAAGCAAATATAATGGAAATATAAAATGATCAGTTCTTCCTTTTTCCATGGGGGTATGGAGCAGAAACACAGAAGCAGAGTTTATGGAAGTAGTGCATCTGTCCATGCAGTACCTTTAGAAATCTGGAAGAAGTGTCTTCAGCCAGGAGAGAAAAAGGAGGCTTTAGTTTTTGGACTCTCACAACACCCAGAACCTACCTTGACAATCACTTCCTCATCCCTGGGACAGAAGATATTTAGAGCCAAGGATCCTTTTCACACCGATCTGGAACAATGCTTAGCTAATTTATTGATAGCTTCTCTGATCAAATTGGCTTTTGTTTTATCAGTCTCTGCTGTGAGTCTTCAAAAGGTAACATTCTTCTCCCTGTATATATTCTAAAGGAATCCACATGCCTCAAGCCATGTTTTTCAACTTCCCTTAAACATTGTCCCTGAGGAATAAATATCCACTGTGTGATGGAAACTTTGATGTGTCTTGAAACTTGGGAGGTTGTTATGTGAATATTTCTTTTAGCCTGTTCAGCTACAGTTGCCTACTAGCCTTTGATATACCTGACCAACATTATTTTTCAGTAATGCTGGTTAATAAATCTTTGAGGCATCAAACTCCACTAAATGGAGATGGTTTAATTTTAAAAATATCCTATATAAACTTTCAGTTCTGTCTTGAATATATTCTGTTTTGTCCATCACCCCTTCATTCTGCAGGTTGGATCTGAATTATATTGCTTGGGATGGGTGCAGCTCTCATTACAGACTTTTCACTCCTGGTTTCTCCATTTCCATGTCAAGCTTATGAACATGTGTATTTGGTGGGGTGTTATAAATCCCCTCAGAGCAGAATCAGAAAGTAGTTCAGCTCTGTTATTTCATAGGAAATTACAAAGCTCACATTAAGAGCATATACTTGTCTTAAAGGGGTCAATGGCAAGTTGTGACTGCTTATGGTATTGAAAACACAGGAGGTAAAATGCATTTCTTGTTACAAAGAAGACAAACAGCAAGTATAATGCAAGTGAAGACAGATAACCTTTCAGTCGCTGAAATATCTATTGCCTCTGGACAAACTACTTTACTTAAGAAAACTCTAAATCTAACCTATGGTCTCATATTACCTTTAAAAGGAAAAATAAACTCTGGAAAGTAACATAAAACATTCTCTAATCAAAACTATTTTATCACAGTCAAACAACTCAAAGTGGTTAACGAAAGCTTTTCATTTCACTTAATGATGACAAGCAGAAAGTACAAGTTCTTGGAAGGGCAGAAGATAGCTAACAAAAACCACAGGTGACAGAGGAAGTTTGTCAGGCCCAAACTGGGAATTGTTTTATGAACTGTTCCAAGTAGAACTTTAATCATTTGACTCACTGGCTGGCCCTGAGGACTCTGTTTTGCCCAGGCATATTTTCCAAAATATGTTTAAGTTAGAATTTTGTTTAACTTTTAACCTCAGTACAAGCAATCTGCACTACAACTGTTCCAGTAAGTACTGGGAGAGATCTCTGGAGATTTGCTAGCCTCAGTGGGAACAGCATTTTCCATTTTCTGTCATGTATAATAAAGGAAAGAGAAGAAGCCAAGAAAAGGTAACATTTAGCCTTTATTCTGTCTCCCACATAGTCTGTTTTGATAAGCACTTCCCCTGAACAGAGTTTTCATGTTGTTTTATGCATTATCTTTGCCTTCTCTTTCAGGAAGCTGTCCATCATAACAGCATTTTGCCACATTTATTTGAGATAGCAAAATTTACTACAATACCCATGGCCTTCTAACCTTATTAGTACTTTATTTGTGCTCCTTACCTCTGATGTCATCAGTCAACTAGTGCAAAATGTTCCAAAGTCATATTTCTTTCTGCACACTCACCACTCCCCCACCTTATTTGTTTGTGAGCTAATTTATTTTTCCCTAAGCTGTACTTCCACCTTTTAAAAAATCTGATGGATTCTTTGCAGGAAATTTGATTGATGTATTGGGTGCTAGTCTTGTGATGACAGCAGGTTGTCATTACAAAGTGTTTTTCTGAATCTGTGATTTCACAAGAACCTATCCTAGAGATGCTG